>MU225419.1:114988-132400 GCA_018584345.1 Thuja plicata
ATTTCCACCTTGATACCTTGGTCCTTCTTGATAAGGCTGATATAATGAATGAGCTGGTCTAGCAATTTGTTTCTTTAATGCAATCATCTCATTGGACAATTTTTGTAACATAGCCTCGGTATTGTTTAAAGTGCTTGTTGTATTGCTTGAAGATCCAGTATGATATTCTTTCTTCCATTTCCCAGAGGCTATCATGTCATCCTCCATCTCTACTGCAAGAGGTTGTGCAGCTTGTAAAGTGGCCACATTAGCCCTTCTTATTTGATAACCAAGTTCAGGAGGCATGGAACTGATGTAGAAGGTTTTCTGATTGTCTCTTGTTGGAGCACTAGCAGCTGGTATTCTTTTGATAAGTTTATTGAATTTTGCATTAAAATCTCTCATTGAGATGGATGGTTCTTTCTGAATTTGTGCCAATCGTAACAAGAAAACTTGGGCATCTTCAGTGCTCTTGTATCTTGCTTCAAATCTTAGCTTCATGGTGTCCCATCTAGTAATACATCCTGTGGGTAAGTCTTGGAACCAATCTGCTGCATCATCTACCAATGTATCTACAAACATTCTAACTACAATGTCCTCATGTTGAGGGTTCACCACACTACATGCTTTCTGAAATGCACTCAAGTGTTGTTCTGCTGATACTGTGCCATCACCATTGAATTTAGGAAAATTATTTCTTGAGGCCCTTGGCAAGTCATGATTTGCTGCAAGGTTTAGAGGCCCAATTGAGTTTCCCCAAGGAATGGCCATATTTACTAACCTTGTGTTTGGTTGAGAAGCTTGAAATGAAACTGAAAGAGGAAGTGCAATACCATGAAGAATCAAAGAATTATAGGTGGTAGAAATAGGAGTTCTACCAACAGGGGGTGAAGAAGATTTGCTTCTCTTTGTTCTAAAATAAATTTTAGCAGGCAATTGAATTCCTTCAGGATTATTATCTTCAACTTCTTCTCTCGACTTAGCCCTTCCTTTCCTATAAATATTTTCAAGAATAGGGAAATTGACTTCTTTAAGCTCTTCATATACTGGGTCAACCTTTCCCTTTAGTTTTGCACTCCTCGTAAATCTAGAATCCAAGATGCCTTAAAATTCTGAGAAAACTTATGATATACTTTCGTTCTAAGTCTCCCCAATAGAGTTGCCAAAAACTGTTGGTTAACAGTTTGTCCTCCCTTAAGATTTTCAATCTTTGACTCTCTATACACCCAAGGTGAGAGAACAAAAGGATGTCCACCAAAAAATGGGTCAGTGCAAGTCTTCTATCACTGCCCTCTGAATTGACAGGTACAGCTCCTTGATTGTGTTTAATCTTCAATGAATTTGTTTCTTTATGATCATCAAATTATCTTCTTATGAGTTTTAACCAAATTTCTTGTAGGCATAAACAATTCAGGCAAGGATAAGGTGGACAATCTATAATCCCCAATGGAATGTTGACCACAGATTATCATCAAGTCTATCTTCTAACCTAAACTATCTACTCTAAGAATGCATATCCTACCAAGGAGAATAGAAGCAGAATCATACATAGACAACAAATGGAATTGCTTATACTGCAACTACTAACGTGAAATAGAATCCAAGTAGGAATTACAGTTCCACATACAATTGTACTTTCTATTCTGATGCACCTAAATTACTGAATGAATGGGAGAAGAATCATGCATGACAGGTAAATAGAATTACTTTCACTGCAATCACAGGCATGAAATAGAATCTAGCATGCAACTGCGGCTTCACATATGACTGTTCTATCTATTCAAAATGCAAAATGAATTACTAAAATGGCACAACAAACATGAGACAAAGCCTCTATAAATAGAATCACTTCTGCTTCATTAACAAGTTTGCCGACCCTTCCTACTGAATTCTTTGCAGAATTTATAGAGTTTACAATACATCAGGCTTCTAAGAGCCAATGACCTTCCCTCTTCTTCGAATACAAAGAGACATAATGCAAAGAAAAAGACTTTTCACATCTGAGAACTCGAACAGTCACTTATAGAATCTAAAATTCTTCATCTCCAACCAGCATTATCAAGCTGAATCCATTGGGCCACGGAGTCGAAACAACTGCTTATGGCAGAAAATCCCAAACTAAATGCTTCCGGCAAAAAATACCAAATCTGTTTCTCCATTGCGGAAAATGTATGAGGAGGTGCGATTTCCACATATGTGAAAATCCTTCTTTGCGGAATTGCACCTAGTAGGTGCGATTTTTGCATAATGGAGAAGCCACTACCTGTCTTTCCGCACGTCATTTTTAAGTGTGCGGGCTACTTAACTTAAAGAACATGCTTTATTTGATATCTTAAAACAGTAACATTATATTCCTTTTTTTAATAAATTGGGCCCACCTTAGTATAACTAAGCTTGTGGAAAATCACCAACTAAGTGCGAAACCCACACAGTGCAAAATTCTTTGCGGAAAATCACCTGAGAGGTGCGAAACCCGCAATATGTGAAAATCCTTCTTTGTAGAAAATCACCTGAGAGGTGCGAAACCCACAATACGTGAAAATCCTTCTTTGCGAAAAATCACCTGAGAGGTGCAAAACCCGCAATACGTGAAAATCCTTCTTTTCTGCCTTTGTGGAAAATTACCTTGTTAGGTAGAATTCTGCCACGGAGAAGCTGAAATCCAATTCTCCGCTTTGTGTCTTTCTTACCCGGAAAATCAAAAATTTTCTTCGAAAACCCATTGTGGGGTCCACCACAGTGCTCTTTCCTCTTTTCTTCCTTTGCGGAAAGTTACCAACTAAGGTAGAATTCTGCCATGGAGAAGATGATTTCTAAATCCCGCCGAGCTCGTTCTCGCTCATTTCTTAACCAAATTGCTCACCGTTTGTTGCATTACGATCGTTGAGACCTGTAGAATTGATCCATACCAGTCTTTGATCTTTGCCTAAGGAAGAACATCGATTGGAGCACAAATCTTTGCCGGGTTAGGATCTACAACCTACCCAAATATGAAAAGACCTCAGAACAACCCGCCAGGCTAAAAGAAAGAAAGGCAATGACAGGGAAACCCGACAAAGATAGCCTACCTAAGAAAGACTTAGACTTAGACTCAAAATGAACAGACTGACTTGACATGACCATATGACTCCAATAATGCCAAAAAAAAGGGTGACTGAAAGTCAGACAATAGAGTCTTTTACAAATAACCCTGTTAAGGGTGAGGACTCACTGTCCAAGAGCTCACTGCTCAAATGGTGAAGGTTGCAACCTTCTGAAAGGTAGATATACACTATATCTGAAAATGAACTCTTTGTGTAGACCTGTTGGCTTGATCAATTCTAGTGAATTTGAATCTTCTTCTGATTCTTCACATAGATCTTCAATTGATGAATAATGTAGACTTACTGTCTAACTTTCTGCTCTGCTTTGTCTTATTCTTTCTTTCTTCATTCACACTTTGCAATCTTAATTGAACTACTATAAGTATCTTCCACAAGGATAAGGTCATTAGGGTTGTAGGAAACACTTCAATAACTTGCTTTTCGACTTTACTAAGCACGCAATCAAATTTAGGACTGCGCAACTCAAAATGAATAGATGTGTCGCTTCACATAGTCGGCTCTACCAAATTAATTCAAACATCATGCTTCTATTAAAACATGTTTGGCACCTTTGGATAATCATCATTAACTCCTAACTAAACATGAATACAAAGATGCATATCCCGAAGATAGGCGCAACTTAAGAAACAATGTAAATACGTCGGCTCTTAACAGATAATCTCCAGAAACTGTAACTGCCAAAATAGATTAACATAACTTAACTGAAACTGCATATCTGACTCTGCATGCATGAATATTACATCCTGAATATGTCTACCACATAGATGTAAATGCACAAGGATCCATAATATATGTACGAATAATTGCATACAGGACATTGTTGTATATTATATGTTGTCATCAATGACAAACATACAATCAACTATTTGCATAGGAGAAAATATCCAACAGTAGGAACAAATACTAAAAACATATCTCACTCCATCTAACCAAGGAAGCATATAGAACCAACAGGAAATACCCCCTCATAATTCTGATCAGGGAGAGGTATAACAGATACAATGAGAGACTGCCAAGAATATCTACATGATAAAGAATTTACAGGCACAAATAAAGTATGATGTCAAGGATGATGAGTCACTGACACACATGAGGCTAATGTCATGGAAGGAACACTCACTTGAAAAAAGGTTCAACCCCCCCCCATGGCACTTTATAATATAATGTGAGTATAATCAAGCACAAAATGTGCGAGATCCCAAGCATGCATGATGACACTTTATCTCAGTGAATTTGTGAAAAAATAGATACTACAGAAAAAGATGTATACAATATCTAGGAATGACTGAAAGCTAAAGAAACATATGTAACAGCTAACAAGGACTCATCCCTATGCACAGAAAACAATCCTAGGACTTGAAACATCCAAGATATCCACCATAATGCCAAAAATAAAAAAAAATGAATAAATTATACTTGGAGCAGATTCTGGTAATGAGACCCATACAAGAAGAAGGAGAACATAACGAACTTTCTATCCCATGCGGAAGTCAAAAAATAGAGTCTGGAGGAGCAAAATATAGTGACCGTAGCGCAAAATGGAACCCTCAATTTCAATGGTGAAAAACCATGCAAGATGGAAAAATTAGAAAAAAAAACCTAGAAAATTAGGTTGCACTCGGAACCAGCTTTCTGACAATATCTCTTTTTCTAAAAAATGATATTGTATGCTCAAGATATGAACAAAACACCACAAGGTGCTCATAATGAAAAAAAGGCAAGCTATATGACGAGTTGGTGGCCATCAAATTTAACCTAGATATCGAACCTATGACTGCTGACATTAGCAGCATTGAAACCAAGGTGGCGTGAAAACCAAAGCATTTTTTTGCTTCAAAAAACATGCCAAGGCCATGCATTCAAAAAAGAGGGCCCAAATTTCAACTGTGTCCAAATTGGATGTGCCTTCTATGAAAATAGGGGTTTTGGGGCATTTTGAGCACATCTGTGATGTCTGTTTGTGCTCAAAGTGCTCCAAATAAAAAATCCCCTCCAGATCCACACAAATAGATGTCTCTTTTTGGTTTTTTTTTTGTTCAAAAAGCCAAAATCATAATTAAAACATTATTGATTTAATTATTAAGACACCTTATTCACTTATTAATTAAATCATTATTGATTTAATTATTAAGTCACTTTTTATCTCTAATTCACTTAGGCTAAAATTTAAGCATATAATAATTAGTTCTTTATTAATTATTTTCATGCAACCTAGGTTTCTCCACCTTCTGGGTGTTTGATCTCCTTTATAAGGATTGATCTCTTTGTAATTATTAATTCCTTTGTAATTCTATTCCATTATTATTGAATCAATTGAGGATGTTTCCTCTTGCACAGATATGCTATTTCTGGCCTCCATAGCTTTTGCTTCTCTCTTTTTGTGACAGGTGTTTGCATGCAGTTGATTCTTAGGATTTGTTGGGTTGATAGTTTTTCATGAACTCCAATATGGTATCAAAGCTCTACCCTTTCATGCCCATGTTCTCTTCATGAGAGTTTTTTGGTCTTGCCCTTTAGATCTAATTTTTTGAGAGGTTTTCTATGAAAATTTGTGTGGATTTGGGGTGGAGATATTTTGTGGATGACTGTGGGCACAAACCAACCTCACAATCACATGCAAAATGCCCCAAAACCCCCATTTTCATATAATGCACACCCAATTTGGATGCAGTTGAAATCTGGGCCCTCTTTTTGCATACACAACCTTGGCACATTTTTTGAGGAAAAAATGCCTTAGTTTTCACACCACCTTAGTTTCCATGCCGTTGATGTCAGTAGTCATAGGTCTAAGATCTGGGTTAAATTTGATGGCCACCAACCCATTATACAACTTGCCCTTTTCTTCATAATGAGCACCTTATGGTTTTTTGCACATATCTTGCGCATACGATATCAGATTTTGACCTATCTTATATCGTCAAAAAGCTCTTTTCAAGCTCTCTCCAAATCTGTAGGTTAGATTTTCTTATTTTTCCATCTTTCAGGGTTTTTGCAAGTCAAGTTAGGGTTCTTTTTTACACTCTGGGAGCCATATCTTTCTCATTCAGATTCTATTTTTTGACTTCCGCATGGCATTGGAAAGTTGATTTAGTGCTCTATCTTATTTCATGCATCTCACACCCAAATTATACTCCAGGTATTTTTATTCATTTTTTTGCATTTTTGCAATCTAGTTGATATCTTGGATGTTTCAGGTATGGAATTGTTTTTCATGCATGGGATGGCTTCTTTTTAGTTGTTATTCATGTTTCTCCAACTTTCTGTCATTCCTAGATATTGTAGACATCTGTTTCTATCACATTTTGTTTTTGCAAATGCACTGAAATAAAGTGTCATGTGATTCATGCTTGGGATCCTGCACATTTTGTGCTTGATTGTACTCGCACTATATTATAAAGTGTCATGGGGGGGTTTTATGTTTTCTTTGTTTGCAATCTATCTTTTTCAAGTGAGTGTTCGTTCCACTACATTAGCCTCATGATGTGTGTCAAGAGAGTGATCCTTCCTTGACACCATCCTTTATATGCGCTTGTACATTCTTCATCATACATTTATTCGTGGTAGTCTAATTCAGTGTACCTGTCATGCCTCTCCATGTTGAGCATTATGGGAGGTATCTCCTATTGGTTCTAATGCTTCCTTGGTTAGATGGAGTGATCTATGTATTCATTATTTGTTCCTATGTACTAGGCGGATGCATGGTTGGGTACCTATGCATTTCAGTGAGATGGATCATTTACCATATGGACACTCTTTCATTCCCGTTTTGGAGGCATCCTTCCATCTTTGATTGATCAGATATTTAGGTTTTGTTTATAATCTTCTCTACCTGATCATGTTCTATTATAGTGGAGGTTTCAACAGTTATTCTTTGACAATGTTTGCAGCTTCATGCTTCAGAGTTGTTCTACATGCTCTTCCTTTGTTCCTATTCTTTTGGGACATTCTCTAGTTGGAGGCTTCTTCATTCCTTCACTAGTCTTCATCTCTTTTTAGAGAGGGGTTTTTCCCACTAGGTTTTCTCTTTTTCTCCTCTTTATAGAGATTTTTGTACTTGGGTACCTGATCAGGTCTTGTTGCCGGGACCCATTTCCCGCTTTCAGTAGTTGTTTCTAGGTTTTTAGTTTCTCCCTAAGTTTATCTTAAGGGGGGTGTTAGAGTAAAAGGTATTTTCACTTATTAATTAAATAATTATTCACTTATTAATCAAATCATTATTGATTTAATTATTAATTTTATTTTTTAATTTCTAGTTCACTTAAGCTAAACTTTAGGCATATAATAATTAATTCTTTATTAATTATTTTTGTGCAACCTAGGTTTCTCCACATTCTGGGTGTTCGATCTCCTTTATAAGGATTGATCTCTTAGTAATTATTAATTCCTTTGTAATTCCATTCCATCATTATTGAATCAAATGAGGATGTTTCCTCTTTGATAGATCTGTTGTTTCTGGCCTCCATAGCTTTTGCTTCTCTCTTTCTTTGATAGGTGTTTGCATGTAGGTGATTCTTGGGAGCTGTAGGGTTGATATTTTTTCATCAACTCTAATAATGGGGTGTGTTTTTAAACCACAACAATATCTATCCTCAGTTTGACACCTCTAACAATTAGGAAAAAAATGGAATATTATCTATGATCAAATGTAGGGTTGGAATATTGTGGATAGAGGAGGAATTTGTCACATGTCAATAATTTTGTGGTTTTTTTAAATTTAAATTATCAAATTTAAAAGAATGTTTTTATAAAACAAAGAGGGAAGTCTACCAAAATTGCATGTATCCCAAGGTTTATGCCATTAATTCATTTTTTTTGCCACATTATGCCGCTTTATTGTTGTACTTCTATTATCTTTGAAATAGACCTACAACTATAACCTTTAGTTGTAACATAGGACAATATTAAATTTTCCAACATAATAAGTTGTGAGGCTATGGTTGCAAGTGAAAAGTTGAGGTTGTAGAGTAAGAGGATTATAGGAAGTGAAGAGTTTGAAGTTGCAAAGAAGAAAGGGGTTTTGTGGGAAGATTTAGAAGTTGGCATTTGCAAAGTAGAGAATTTGCAGCGTGAAAAAGCCTACAAAAATGGGAGGTCTTCTAGTTCACTATGAAGTAGTAGGCCATGACGTCATTTTACAAGACCAAGATTGTGAACCCGTATATAGGAATTGTGGATGGCTTGATAATTTCTTGAAGCTGCATGATTTGAAAGACAAAATAGCTTTGGAATTTTCTTATACCCTGAGGAATGACCAAGAAGTAGTCAAGGGTTTTGAAAATAGTAGTTACAGATTAGAGAATTGTATAAATAATAGGGATGCCCATAATAGGGGAACCATTTTTAGAGGGTTGAGATGCTTGAAAAGATAGGGTAGAATTTACATTACAAGGCAACCCTCTATTGAAATTTACCATCTAGGGGACACAAAGGTTATCCTATTAGAATTCGAAGAATTCAATCACCAAGATCCATTGTATGCGAAATACCTATCACAAAAGCAAAGAAATGGAGACAAAACTCATAATGATCTGAAAGATGAAAATATTCACTTAGAAAAAGAATCGAGGGAATTATAAAAGAATTAATAATTACAAAGAGATCAATCCTTATAAAAGAGATCGAACACTAGAAGGTGGAGAAACCTAGGTTGCATGATAATAATTAATAAAGAATTCATTACTAAATGCCTAAAGTTTAGCTTAAGTGAACTAGAGATAAAAACTGACTTAATAATTAAATCAATAATGATTTAATTAACAAGTGAAAATGCCTTTTTAATCTAACACCCCTTTAAGATAAACTTATGGAGAAGCTAAAAACCTAGAAACAACTACTGAAAGTAGAAAATGGGTCCCGAGAACATGGCCTAATCAGGTACCCAAGTACAAAAAATCTCTGATAAAGAGGAAAAAAGGAGAAAACCCAATGGTAAAAACCCCTATCTGAAAAGAGATGAATCCTAGTGAAGGACTGAAGAAGCCTCCAAAATAGAGAATGCCCCAGAAAATGGGAACAAAGATTAGGTAGAGAAGACTGTATTCTGATGACATGTAACTGATTGAATGTTTGAAGATGTTAAGTTGATGTTCATGCAAGGCATTAAATCTGTTAATGTATTGTATTGTCATTTATGTCAACTTGATATAATCTGTATGGTCATTGTAATACTGTTAAAGACTTCAAAGAACCGATGAATCAAAGGCTATGCTATCAGTAATGCATATAAGTCAAGTATTCACTAAGTGACTACATACACCGGTGGAGTGCACCCGATGGTCAGAGTAAAATAACAAAGTCACAGTGTTTCCTGATGAGGAAATGGACAACATTACCGATGAGTAGAGTTACAGTGTTGCCTGATGAGAAAAACACAGAGTAAACTGATGGAAAAGACAAGGATGGAGATCCTGATGACAACTAAAGTCACATTGATAGAATAGTCAGTTATCACCGATGACTAACTAAAGTGTTGACCGACAGAACAGAGAGTTCAAAAAATGAAAAAATGCTTAGCTATCAAGAAGCTCAAGATAGATTTAATGGATACTTATCATTGTTTTAATCATCCAGATAAATCCAGAGATAAGTAATTGATTTAAAGCTGATTTGTCCAATTTGCAAGAAGATCTTTACGAGATCAAACTGAATATTTTCTTTAAATCTATTGGCAAGAATTGTGGAACATGCCAAGGATCAAGAAAGCTAAGAAAAGAGGAAATCATGTCTATAAGAGAAAAACTCAATTCATTATGAATTGAGTGGGGTGAACAAGAGACAAGAAAAAATGATAAAGAAAATCTGAAGGAGAAGAAGTTTTTCATTCAGTCTTGATCAACTATCTAAAAGAAGAGCTAGATTCTATAGACACCAACGAACAATGAGACAAGAATCACAGAGGAGAACAAGTGTGGAGCAAAGGTATATATTTGATTATATTGATCAGTGAAGTAATGGACGTCCTACAATAGATATGAAAATCTACAATTGAGTTGTATGTATGAATAGATCATTAGTGTTTCAGTTTAACCATTGAAGCATATAAGCCTCTTAACCGAGCGGAACTTAAAATTCTTTTTCAATTGAGATACATTCCAAGGAGTATCAAAAAGTTTGATCACAAAAGTAGCATTGGATATGCCTAATACCTATTGATAGGCCAAGTGAGCATTTGATCAAGGATGGTAGCATTAGATGCCAGATACTAATTGATAAACTATTTCTAAATCCTCTAACAAGGTCACACATAATAGTGTGTTTGTAAACTTTAATAGGATTGGCTCTCAACATGCCTCACTTCAAAAGAGTGAAAATTTGGGGTATCGGTCCCAGTAGTTTTTCCCTTAACAGGGTTTCCACGTTAAAAATCTATGTGTTATGTATGTATGATTCATTTATTTACTGTTTTGTATCTTACATAGTTAATTTTGGATTGATCGGTATAGTCTACATATTTACTGTGTTTCGGTAAATATACAAAATAAGGTTTAACAAAGAAATCCGACAGGTAGTAAATTGATATAAGTATTTTATCGCATTCATCTTGTAGGAAAGAAGATAACTTGAGACATAATTTGTGGTTATAAGTTTGAAGGGTTAATTTAAGGATTAATTTTTGAGGCCACTGATTCACCCCTCCCCCTCTCAGTTATTTCTAACAATTGGTATCAAAGCTTGTGTGCTTAGAAAGGAATGTTTCAAGACCTAAGCTAAATATCACAAGATGAACAGATGAGATGTGCCCAAGTTGAACAAAGATGATTTTGTTTCATGGCAGAGCTGAATAAGACTCCACTTATCAGGTATTGGTAATGATGTTACTCAATACTTAGATACTAAATATGTGTTTCCCACAAGAGCACCAATGGTTGAACAAATGAGACATAAGCATGAGCACAAAAATATGATGATAGAACTTGCTTCATCACTCTCTGATGCTGAAATTGAAGATGTCAAAACTTGAAAAAGTGCAAAGCAGATACGGGACAAATTGATGCTTGTACACGATGGTGACAAAAATGTTTTGTGAGACAAGGTAGAAAGCCTTAGAGGAAAGTTTGATTATCTCAAAATGAAAGAAGGTGAAAACATCATTCAGTACAACACAAGAATAAAAGAGGTAGTCAATGCTATCTGAGGAGTTGGAGGTGTACTAGAAGAAGATACAGTAGAAACTAAAATTTTAAGAACCTTACTACCTACTTATGCTATTAGAGTATCTGCCATTCAAGAAATGAGAGCAGTAGTAAATAGCAATGTTACTCTAGATAGTTTGATTGGAAGACTAATTTCATTTGAGATGAATAACTTTGATAATAGTGTCTTACCAAAAATAGAGTCTGCATTCAAAACTTCTATGAGAATAAGTAAATCAAGTTATAAAAACACTATGAGAAAAGATAGTGATAGTGAAAGTGAAGAAGATGATCTTGATGAAATTGAATCACTTATGACTAGAATATTGCAAAGAGGCAAAGGTAAATAAAAAGGTAAATTACCACTTGTTTATTTTAATTGCAAAGAGATTGGACACTTTGTTGCAAGATGTACTAATAGAAGAAAAGATAACTGAAGTAATGACAAATTATTTGAAAAGAAGTCTGACAAAGGTGATTACATAATCTACCAAAAATTAGAAAGAAGAGATACCTGAGACTATAAGGACAAAGGAAAGAAGGCTAGTTACTTATAAAAATGCAAAGATGATGATACTGACACTGAATCTGATGAAGACATCGAGATGGTGTTTGTGGCTGTAAAGGATGATTCAAATGATGATGAAGAAAGGTATGTAGAAACAATTCTCATATCTAAGGTTAGCAAAAATGATGTTTGGATCATAGATAGTGGCTGCACTCACCATATAACCGGTGATAAGCAAAAGTTTGATACTTCTGAATACTATAAAGGTGGTTCAGTAAGAATGGGTAATGACACACCTTGTCCAGTTGAAGGTAGAGAAACAATAATGTTGAATAACCAGATAAAATCTGAAAATGCTTATCGGGTAAATGGATTGAATTATAATCTATTGAGTGTTTCTTAGTTGAATAATTCAGGTCACAAAGTAGCATTTGAAAATAAGAAGGCAAGGATCTTCAATAAATCAGGATATCTGATTGGTACCAGTGAGCAGACAAAAGGTAACTTAATCTATTTGAATGATACTAACTCCAGTTGTTTGATTGCTACAAACGAAGACATATGGTTATGGCACAAAAGATTGTGTCATGTGAATTTTGACAACATGATAAAGATTAGCAAAAAGAGAAATGTCAGAGGCTTAGTGACGATGACCAAGCCCGACAACATCATGTGTAAGAATTGTCAAAAAGGTAAAATAACAAAGTCTAGTTTTAAAAGCAAAACCCATACATCTGATGCTATTCTAGAATTAGTTCGTACTTATTTATGTGGACCTATGAGGACAAAGACCTATTATGGAGATAAGTATTTTATTCTCTTTGTTGATGATTACTCTAGAATGATGATAGTCATGTTTCTAAAAGATAAATTAGAAGCATTTAAGATGTTTAAATGGTACAAAGCAATGGTTGAGAAGCAAAGTGGTAAGGAATTAAAATGATTAAGGTCAGATAGAGGAGGGGAATTTACATCAGATGAATTCACTAACTTTTGTAATGAGCATGGAATCAAAAGACAGGTCTCTGCACTGAGAACACCACAACAGAATGGAATTGCTAAAAGAAGGAATAGATCCATAGTTGATTGTGCAAGGACACTGATGATAGAGAAAGGCATCACCCAAATATCCTGGAGGGAAGCTATACTA
Source organism: Thuja plicata (assembly GCA_018584345.1). NCBI lineage: Eukaryota > Viridiplantae > Streptophyta > Pinopsida > Cupressales > Cupressaceae > Thuja > Thuja plicata. Next base: position 127,862 of record MU225419.1, read on the forward strand.
CTGTTTACACATTGAATAGAGTATAATTAAATAAATACACCAAAAAGACACCTTATGAGCTATGGTATGGATACACACCCAATGTAAGTTATTTTGAAAATTTTGGCAGTCAATGTTATATCTTAAAAGATGATAGAAATGTAAAAATTGACTCCAAGAGTGATGAAGGAATATTTTTTGGGTATTCTACCAAGAGCAAGGATTATAAATGTCTAAACAAAGCCTCAAACAAAATTGTTGAAAGTGCAAATGTAAAGATAGATGAATTTGCAGAGAAGAATGAAAAGGAAAGCACTAAAGAACCATAGGACTACAATAGATTCACTTACAATGAGGAACCTGACACTCTACTCGGCCAACAATATAGAGATGCCGAGCAACAGATCATTGCACTTGAGCATCAGGCTACAAATACTGATGATCATTGAAATATTGCTCAAGATCATGCACAAATTGATGGAGAACCAAATGAAGAACAAAATGATGATCAAGCTGATAGACAAAGAGATGAACCTATACTTGCAATATATGTCAGAAGGAACTATCCATAGGACTAGATCATAGGAGATAAAAAGGATGGTATGAGAACTAGAAGTAAGTCTCTAAATACAAGATGTCTTATTTGTGATTATGAGCCCAAATCTATCAATGTTGCACTAGTTAATGATGAATGGATAAGTTCTATGAATGAAGAGATTGAATAGATAGAGAAAAAAAAGACATGGACACTTGTACCAAGACCAGATGACAAGAATGTCATCGGTACAAAATGGATATTCAGGAAGAAGCTGAATGAGAATGGAGAAGTCACAAGAAATAAGGCAAGACTAGTATGCAAAGAGTATGCACAAGAAGAAGGAATTGACTATGGAGAAACCTTTGCACCCATTTCTAGGCTAGAAGGAGTAAGAATATTAGTTGCTTATGTTGCATATAAAGGATTCAAGGTATATCAAATGGATGTCATTCTGCATTCCTGAATGGAATACTTGAAGAAGAGGTATACATTGAACAACCAGAAAGGTTTGTTGATCTAGACAAGAGGGACATGGTATGTAGACTTCACAAAGCCTTGTATGGATTGAAACACGCACCCCAAGCCTGGTATGAAAGATTTCATTCCTATCTTATAAGTATTAGATTTGTAAGGACTAGTGAAGACAATAATCTTTACTTGAAGGAAGATACTGATGCTAACATTTTGATTGCTGAGATATTTTTTGATAACATCATATTTGGAGGCAGTGATATTCTATGCAAATGAGATGAGAAAAGAATTTTAGATGTCTATGTTTGGAGAGATCAAGTTATTTCTTGGTCTGTAGATCATGCAACAAGATGAAGGTATTTTCATTACACAATCCAAGTACATTAAAGAAGTACTAAAAATATTCAAGATGGAAGAATCCAAACTATTTGGAACACCGATGGCAACTAGATGTAATTTGACAAAGGAGGACAAGTCATCAGAGGTAAATCAGACTTTGTTCAAATCAATGATTGGAAAACTCATGTATGTTGTACATACCAGACCAGATATTGCACATGTAGTAGGGATAGTTGCTAGATTCTCTGCTAATCCCAAAGAGTCACATATGACTACTATGAAAAGAATTCTAAGATATTTGAAGAATACCGAGGAATATGGCTTATGGTATAGAAGAGAAGACAAATTTGAACTTAAGTTCTTTATCGACGCTGATTGGGATGGAAATCTTGATGACCGAAAGAGCACAACTGGAGGAGCATTCTTCATGGGTGACAGACTTGTCACATGGATCAACAAGAAACAAGGATGCACCTCACAATCTACTACAGAGGTAGAGTATGTTGTTGTTGTAGCAAACTACTCAAATATTTCATGGATCAAATAGTTACTGGAAGGTATGCATATGAAAATTTTAGAACTAGTAATTATCTATTGAGATAATACCAGTGCAATAAACATTTCCAAAAATCTAGTCATGCATGCTAAAACAAAGCATATTGCCATCAAGTATCATTATTTAAGAGAACAAGTTCAGGCAAAGGAGGTGATACTTGAGTATGTGCAATCAAAGGAATAATTGGCCGATATCTTCACCAAGCTACTGCCCAAGGATGCATTTGAGTACTTGAGAAAGAGACTAGGGGTCACACCATTGTGTATAGGTTAGTAAGCTGACAAGAAGGCTGCATCAGCCTACATATTATCATAATATCATTCATGTTGATGCAAGCAGAGAAATGGACTTCAAAGATAAATTGAGAAATTTAAGGAATATATTATGAATAGAAAGGATCCACTTGACATAATTGTAAAAAGCTTGTTTGAAAAGATAAGATGTTTGACATTAATGTCAGAGGGAGAGAGATACCTCATTATCATATTGATAAAGGGAAAGATTATCCAAAGGGAGAGAAAACATCAAAAGAGAAGAATAGTCAAAGGGAGAGAACTTGACACAGAAGGTGAACACATCACATCTGAGCTATCAAGTGAAGGGATTGAAGATAGAAAAAAATCTACAAGAATCAAAATCAAAGCTATTTGAGCTTACCGATAGCCAAACATTTGTAATAGTTACATTCGGAAAGCTTGATGAAACTATATATTTCATACTGTATTAGCAATAGTATAAGTATGATAATGTAGAATGTTGCCATCAATGCCAAAGGGAGAGATTGATGACATGTAATTGATTGAATGTTTAAAGATGTTAAGTTGATGTTCATGCAAGGAATTAAATCAGTTAATGTATTGTATTGTTATTGATGTCAACTTGATATAATCTGTATGGTCATTTTAATACTGCCAAAGACTTCAAAGAACCGATGAATCAAAGGCTATGCTATCAGTAATGCATATAAGTCAAGTATTCACTAAGTGACTACATACACCAACAGAGTGCACCCGACGGTCAGAGTAAAATAACAAAGTCATAGTGTTGCTCGATGAGGAAATGCACAACATTACTGATGAGCAGAGTTACAGTGTTGCCCAACGAGCAAAACATAGAGTAACCCGACAGACAAAATTTCAGTGTTTCCCGACGGAAAAGACAAGGATGAAGATCCCGGTGACAACTGAAGTCACACTGACAAAATAGTCAGTTATCACCGATGACTAGCTGAAGTGTTGACTAATAGAACAGAGAGTTCAAAAAATGACAAACTGCTTAGTTGTCAAGAAGCTAAAGATAGAGTTAATGGATACTTATCATTGTTTTAATCATCTAGATAAAGCCGGAGATAAGTAATTGATTTAAAGCTGATTTGTCCAGTTGGAAAGAAGATCTTTACGAGATCAAACTGAAGATTTTCTTTAAATCTATTGGCGAGAATTATGGAACAAGCCAAGGATCAAGAAAGCCAAAAAAAGAGGAAATCATGTCTATAAGAGACAAACTCAATTCATTAGAAATTGATTGGAGTGAAAAAGAGAGGAGGAAAGATGCTAAAGGAATTTTGAAGGAGAAGAAAGTTTTCATTCAGTCCTGATCAACTAGCTAAAAGAAGAGCTAGATTTTGCAGACACCAATGAATAGTGAAAAAAGAATCATAGAGAAGAACAACTGTGGAGCAAAGGTATATATTTGATTATATTGATCAGTGAAGTAATGGACCTACGATAGATCTGAAAATCTGCAATTGAGTTCTATGTATGAACAGATCATTAGTGTTTCAGTTTATCCATTGAAGCATATAAGCCTCTTAACGGAGCAGGACTTAAAAGTCTTTTTCAATTGAGATACATCCCAAGGAGTATCAAAAATTTTGATCACAAAAGTACAATTTGATATGCCTGATACCTATTGATGGGCCAAGTGAGAATTTGATCAAGGATGGTAGTGAAGGAGAGGAAAAAGAAGAAAACATTTGCATGCAAGGCAACCACAACCTATAAAAGCATACAAATAAAACTCCTATCCTAACATTAGAGCAATTGAGAAAGAGTATTAAAAATATATGTAAATAAACATAATAAAAACTCTCTCAAATGGACTCCAATGTCCTTTCTTGCTTCTCAAAATGAGCTGATGTAGCTTCCATGATGATTTTGCACTTATCCATGAAAGCAATTTGGCATGATAACGAGAAGATTCGAAAGATGTGGTTCACCAAAGAAAGACAAAATGAGCTCAATTTATAGAAGATGAAAGCTCAAATTGTAAAATTAGTAATTAAATGCGCAAAAGGGAAATTGTCATAAATTATGACAATTGGCAAATTTGAAAAAGGAAAATTGTCATTAATTATGACAACTTATGACAAATTGAATGCAAAATTAGAAATTAGTGAGTGAAGAAAGGGAAATTTGTCATAAACTATGACAAATATGACAAAAGCAAAAAAGGAAAATTGTCATAAATTATGACAATTATGACAAAAGAGAAAAAGGAAAATTGTCATAAACTATGACAATTATGACAAAAGGAAAATGGAAGGTGGAGGCTAGAATTGAGGAAGTGGAGGCTAGAAAAGAGGTATGAGTGGATAATTAATTTTTAAATTAATTCCACTCATGTTAGTAAATTAGGAATTAGGAAATAGGAAAAA
>MU225419.1:140356-153365 GCA_018584345.1 Thuja plicata
AATGAGCTCAATTTATAGAAGATGAAAGCTCAAATTGTAAAATTAGTAATTAAATGCGCAAAAGGGAAATTGTCATAAATTATGACAATTGGCAAATTTGAAAAAGGAAAATTGTCATTAATTATGATAACTTATGAAAAATTGAATGCACAATTAGAAATTAGTGAGTGAAGAAAGGGAAATTTGTCATAAACTATGACAAATATGACAAAAGCAAAAAAGGAAAATTATCATAAACTATGACAATTATGACAAAAGGAAAATGGAAGGTAGAGGCTAGAATTGAGGAAGTGGAGGCTAGAAAAGAGGTATGAGTGGATAATTAATTTTTAAATTAATTCCACTCATGTTAGTAAATTAGGAATTAGGAAATAGGAAATAGGAAAAATTAGAAATTAGGAAATTAATAATAATTCCCAAATTTGAAATTAGATAATTGATTAATATAATTAATTAATTATGGGAAAAAGAGGGAACATTGAGATAAATAAAGTTTATTTATTTATCATAGGTTAGGACTTAGGAATAGGGAATAAATTAATGATTATTTACCCCTATAGAAGATGAATTAATTGTATTGACATGATTAAAATGATCAATGATGAAAAATGACATTATTAGACATAATCAAAATATCAAATTGATCAGAATATGATGATAATTAGGGACAAAATTTAGCAAGTAATTAAATAGTTTTTATTATTTAATTAATAGAAGAATGACACAATATTGGTGATAAAACACACAATATAGAAGACATGTTAAAAGGGGGCACAAGCATTGAACCATTTTTTAGTGTCTACAAGTAGCATTAGATGTCAGATACTAGTTGACAAACTATTTCTAAATCCTCTAACAAGGTCACCCCTAACAGTGTGTTTGTAATCTTTAACAGGGTTGGCTCTTAACAGGGCTCACTTTAGAAGAGTGAAAATTTGGGGCACTGATCCTAGTGTTTTTTTCCTTAATAGGGTTTCCACATTAAAAATCCATGAGTTATGTATGTATGATTCATTTCTTTACTATTTTGTATCTTACATAGTTAATTCTGGATTGATCGGTATACTCTGCATATTTACTATGTTTCGGTAAATAGATGACTTCTTATTGGTAAACATACAGAATAAGGTTTATAAAAGCTATTCGACAAGTAGTAAATTGATATAAGTATTTCATGGCATTCATCTTGTAGGACATAAAATAACTTGAGACATAATTTGTGGTTATAAGTTTGAAGGGTTGATTTAAGGATTAATTTTTGAAGCCACTGATTCACCCCCCCTCTCAGTTATTTCTAACATATTTTGTATGAGTGCCCTCAAATGACACTACTCGAATTAGGACAAAAAACAAAGGAAAACATCAGAACTCAAAGATACAGATGGAAAAAAAAAACCAAAGTCTAAAGATATGATCAAAAGAAGAACATGAAGAACACCACTAAAGCTTGAAGCTGCAAACACTATCATAGAATAACTATTGGAAGCTCCACTAAAATAGAATTTTATCGGGTAGAGAAGACAGTAATCTGTATGAGTGACCTCAAATGACACTGCTCGAATCAGGATGGTGAACAAAGCAAACATCAAAACTTGAAGATACAGATGGAAAAAAACACCAAATTCTGAAGATCTGATCAATCAAAGGTGAAAGGTTGCCTCCAAAATAGGAATAAAAGAGTGTCCATATGGTAAATGATCCATCTCACTGAAATTAATAGGTACCTAGCCACTACATCTACCTAGTACATAGGAACAAATAATGAATACATAGATCACTCCATCAAACCAAGGAATCATTAGAACCAACAGGAAATACCCCCCCATAATGCTAAGAAAGGAGAGGCATGACAGGTACACTAAACTAGACTGTCAAGAACAATTGCATGTTGAATAAAGTACAAACACATATAAATGATGGTGTTGTGGATGATTAATCTCTTGACACACATAATGAGGCTAATGTCATGGAAGGAACACTCACTTAAAAAAAGGTAGATAGAAAATAAGGAAAACATTAAACCCCCCCCCCCCCATGACACTTTATTATGTAGTGCGAGTACATATGGATACAAAATGTGCAAGATCCCAAACATATATTGATGACACTTTATCTTAGTGCATTTGCAAAAAAAGAAATGCTACAAAATAAATTTTTGCAATGCTCAAGAATGACATAAAGCTATAAGAACATATGTAGCAGCTAAAACTGAGTCATCCCATGCAAGGAAAACAATCCCAAGACCTTAAACATCTAAGATATCCACCAAATTGCAAAAATGAAAAAACCTGAATAAAATGTAACTGGAGTAGATTATGGAGATGAGACTCATACAAGAAGAAAGAGAACATAACCAACTTTCCAATGATATGCGAAAGTCAAAAAATGGAGTCTAGAGGAGAAAGATATGATGACTAGAGTGCAAAAATAAACCCTAACTTTGATTAGAAAAAAACCCTTGAAGATAGAAAAATTAGAAAAAAAACCTATAAAATTAGATTGAGCTCAGATCCATCTTTCTGATGATATCTTATTTGGCAAAAAACACCTCCATTTTCTCAAGTTATGAGCAAAACACCGACATGAGGTCAAAAAATTAAGATCCTCAAGAAACCTCTGCTAAATCTGACAGAGCCCCACTAAATTTGGTGATGCCGCTAAATCTGGAAGAACTGCTAAAATTTTGGCCAAAATTGGAGGAGGAACCAAGAATTTAAAACAAAAATTAGAATTTTTTTTTTCCTTTTTGTTGACTCAAAAAATGTGCCCAGAATAGGGTGGTACATGCAAAAACATTTTTGCCTCAAAATGCAACTATGTCCAAATTGGATGTGCCTTATATGAAAATAGGGTTGTTTGGGTGTTTTGAGCACAATCGTGAGGTCGGTTTGTGCCCAAAGTGCTCCATAAAAAACACCCCCTGATCCATACAAAAAACTCTCAACACTTGAAACCCTCGGTGCTCCAAACAATCTTCAAAAAACTCAAGAATAAGAAGAAACAACAAGGCTCTGATACAATGTTATAATTCGAAGAATTCAATCACTAAGATCCATTATATGCAAAATACTTGTCACAAAAGAAAATAAATAGAGACAAAACTGATAATGATCTGAAAGATGAAAATATTGATTCAGAGAAAGAATTGAGGGAATTACGAAAGAATTAATAATTACAAAGAGATCAATCCTTATAAAGGAGATCGAACACCAGAAGGTGGAGAGACCTAGGTTGCATGATAATAATTAATAAAGATTAAAATATTAAATGCCTAAAGTTTAGCTTAAGTGAACTAGAGATAAAAAGTGACTTAATAATTAAATCAATAATGATTTAATTAATAAGTGAAAATATCTTTTTACTCTAACATATCCTTCCCAATAGAATGGGCTCATAAAGAAACTTATATTATGACATTACCAATATGTGTAGGCCAATAGTCCTAGCTTCATGTTGTTCATTTCAAGCTTCTGAGTCATCTCATACATGGATGACTAATAAATGTTCATATTTTTCTCTACAACATGTTGAAGAAAATGGTAGTGTTCCATTTGTTTCTCATCATTATTTAATTTAATTGTTAATTGAGAAAACCCTAGAAGAAACACAACAAGATATGAGTTGAAATGATTTTCTTAAGATTAAAGGGGTTAGACTAGTAAATGTAGGACTTGTAGTCCATCTCTTAACCTAAAGAGTTAAAGGAGATAAATGTATAGTTAAATTGATAGAGTAGGATTCATCTTCAAAGTTATTTTCGACATATTACTCTAGTGAAACCCCTATTGAAAGGGCTACTCATTTAGCCAAGTCTAGTGAAGAAACTAGTGATAGTCCACCGTACTACTACCCCAGAAGAAACCCCATTATAAAGAACATTCACTAGGGTTAGAGGAGTGTTGACAAGAAAATTAGTTTAAAAGGGAACAAAAAATGATAAAATGAAGGTTAATGATAGAGCTTCAGTGCCTAAGGGCCTTAAGGTTCAAAAGAGGAAGGTTATAGAAGCAAAGCTACCTATAGCCACTAAAAAGGAAAAAATAGTTGTAAAGCTAGTAACTAAGGTCATAAAAATAGTTAAAAACTCCTCAGTATTAAGAACTCCGTCAGCATCAAAAAATAAAATAGGTAGTAATTTAAAGATGAGAAGGCTAGTCCATTAGAGGAGACTTAAGAATTTTCAGTTTATTTTGGTAGTTTACAATTTAAAATTAATGTAGAACCTGATACTGAATTTGACCAAGGGAAAAAGAATCTGAACGAAAAAAACCATTGTATGAGGAGAAAATCATCACCGATTTGGAAAACCTTGTAGAACAAGTAGAGAAGGTACTAGTAGATAAAGAAGGAAGGGGACATTGGAAACAACAAGCAAATATAGCTGGGGTAAGTATTCTCACACCATCTCCATCTTCATGGGATTTAATTACATTTGTATTACAGAATTTAATGGAAGAAAAAGAGATAAAATAGGAGAAACAAAAATAATAGTTGCAATACAAGCTCAAGGAAAAGGATGAAGAAATAAAAAACTTAAAAGAAAGGAAGAAAATATAAGTTCACTAGTACTACGACTTGTTGAATATAGAACACCACCTAGGGAATATGCTTTTCAATTAAAGGAGTTATACCTTTCTTACAAGTTGTCTAGGGAGCTCTCTTTACTACCCACATCTTTCATCAACCCTGAAGAATTTATGTTTGCATACCAAACAACCACTCCTCAACATAGAAATCTACATTGCAAATTTTATTTATATAATTATGCTTTTCCCTATAATCCACAATGGAATCCACTATTATCCATAGGAGACATACACCTTAGTTATTTTATGTCATATATACATAATAATAATAGTAGAGGTGAGCCATATAAATAATATATAAACATGGAGAAAATTGTTCCTTGAACCCTGAGGGTTGAAGTAGATGACCCTGACAGGGTTTTCTATGAGTGGAATAAGTTAAACTGTAATTGTGATCAAAATGCCAAAGTTAAGGAATTAATGGAATAAACTCATAAATAATTCAAGGAGATGGTGCACAATTCAATCAAAACAATTTTTTGACACTTAGCTCGCATATGGAATTGGTTTCTAGATGATTTAAAGTGAGTTGAGCATCACTCTTTGTAGAACTACCATGCACCACTTTGTAGAGTAACAACATAGATACAATTGAGCATGAAATAATAGGGATAACCTTGATCTTTTATCCAGCATTGTTATGGTAGCCTGTGCCACATTGGGAAGGCCACACCTTTTATTATGTTAACCAAGATAAGCCCTGGTAGGAGAACTTGAAGAAGGAAGAGGGATTCTAGCGAAGTATAATTGCAAATACTAAGGGACAAAGTACTGTAGGAAACTTTATATTTCTATAATAAAATGAAAATTAGAATCCTCTTACAGGTGGACCATTAAGACCTTAAAATAAGGGGAATGATGAACCCCATGTTAGAATAACTGAGAGGGGGGGGGTGAATCAGTGGCCTCAAATATTAATCCAAAAATTCATACCACATATGTAAATCTCTAGTTATCTTCAGTCCTACAAGATGTATCCATTTAAATACTCTTATCAAATAACTACTGCTCAGAGTTTACTATTAATCCCTTTTTCTTAAGCTTTACTGAATATCAGTTTATCCTTTTCTATATTTTTACTGAAATACAGTAAATAACTTAATGCTTACTGATCAATCCAATATAGCAACATGTAAAGAAAAATATCAAAGCAATGAACCATAAACACATTGACACATGGATTTTTAACTTGGAAACCCTGTTAAGGGAAAAACCACTTGGAACCGGTAACCCAAAATTTTCACTCTTCTGAAGTGAGCTCGGTAAAGAGCCAACCTTGTTAAAGGTTACAAACACACTGTTAAGTGTGACCTTGTTAGAGGATTTATCACTAACATTTTATCACTTGATATCTGGCATTCTCCATGCTATCTTCATGATAAACCTTTTGATACTCCTTGGGATGTATCTCAATATATAAAGGATGGTTAGATCTTTCTCGGTTAAGAGACTTTCTAAATCAATGGTTAAACTGAAACAATATATGATCTATTCATATATACAACTTAAACTTGCAGATGTTCAGATCTATTGTAATCTCATAATACCTTTTCGATCAATGTTTCCCTTTAATACCTTTGCTCCAATTCTTTCTTCTCAGTGATGTTGTGTTCCTCTGTTGCTCGGTGCCCATAGAAATATTTTAGCTCTATCTTATAGATTGTTGATCAAGTCTAATTAAGTCTTATTCACTAGTATCTCTTCAGCATCTTCTTCTCTATTCACCCACCAATTCATAATGAATTATCTTGTCTCTCTTATATACATGATTTCACCGTTTGTCTTTCTTGTTCTTGGCGTGATCTGCAATTATCATCATTCTTCATTTAAATCATACTTCAGTTTTATCCTGTAGATTTCTCCTTGGAAAATGGAATAAAACAGCTTTAAAACTCTATCTTATCTCTAGATTTTAACTTTTTGATGAAAATAATGTGATCAACCAGTTAACTCCATATTTATCTCTTTCCAGCTAAGTCTTTTGTCATTTCCAAACTTTAGTTCTTTTTGGTGTTTAACTCCTTGTTAGCTTCAGTCTTGACTTCAATTTTCCTTGGGCATCTCTGTCTGTCAAGGTTTTCTATCCATTGGGTAACACTATTTTTTTACTCATCGGTAATGATTTCTTGGTCATCTTTCTTGGGTATCACTGTGACTCTTCTTGGGGTTCTCTATCTATCGGGGTGCACTGTCCGTCGGTGTTTGTTGTCACTTAGTGCATAATGAACTTTTATGCATTACTGATATCATAACATTTATCTCTCTAGTTCTTTGAAGTCTTTGACACTATGTATATAACCAATTAGATTATATCAAGTTGACATCAATGACAATACAATACATTAATTGATTTAATGTCTTGCATTATAAACTTTCTACAGCTCGGTGATCATAAACTTAACATCTTCAAACATTCAATCAGTTATGGTTCATCAATCTCTCCCTTTGGCATTTATGACAACATACTACATTACTGCTAATACAATATGAAATATATCAGTTGTAGTTCATCAATCTACCAAACTTATTATTCTATAACCAATACAAATATCTAGATCTCAGTAAGCTCATATAGCTTAGATTTATTTCTTGCAGAGTACTATCTTCAATCTTCATTCTCTTTACTAGATAGATATGAAGCTTTTGATTTTGTCTCTCCCTTTTTCATAGAATCTCTTATTTGATGTTTTCTCTCCCTTTGACTTTTCCTCTTCTTGATCATCTCTTTTTCTTCTGACATCAATATAGAATACTTTCTCCCTTTGAGTCATCTCTATCTCTCCCTCAGGATAATCATGATGGATATTTCATATGGATATAATCTCTCCTATATGTAATCTCTCCCTCTTTGGATATTTCTCTCCCTTTGACAACAATTCCAAAGTATATCCTTCCTCTTTTTTATAATATAGTCCTTGAATTTCCCTTTCAATCAACAAATAGTAACTCTAGTTTTTGTTGCAGATAAGTACCTTTCTGTGTACTGATGTAACTTTGCATCCATCTCTTTTCTTGCATCAACATGAATGATCTTCTGATTGTGTGTAGGTTGATGCAGCCTCCTAGTTAGCTTACTAACCAATAGACAAGGGTTAGACCCCTAGTCTCTTTCTCAGGTACTCAAATGTATCTTTTGGCAATGGATTTGTGAATATGTCTCCTAATTGTTCCTTCGATTAAACATATTATAGTATCACCTCTTTCTCTTGTACTTGTTCCCTTAAGTAGTGATACTTGATAGCAATATTCTTAGTCTTAGCATGCATGACAAAGTTCTTAGAAATGTTTATTGCACTGGTATTATCACAATCGATAATCACTGGTTCAAGAATTTTCATTTTCATACTTTCTAGTAATTGTTTGATCCATGCAATGTTAGAGAAGTTTGAAGCAACAACCAGATATTCTGCTTCTATAGTAGATTGTGAGATGCATCCTTGCTTCTTACTTATCCATGTGACAAGTCTGTCACCCATGAATAATGCTCCTCCTATTGTGCTCTTTCTGTCATCTAAGTTTCCAGCCCAATCAACATCTGTACAAACTTGAAGCTGAAAATTCCCTTCTCTTTTATACCATAAGCCATAGTTTTCTGTATTCTTTAGATATCTCAGAATTCTCTTGACAAATATCATGTGTGATTCTTTGGGATTAGCAGAGAATCTTGCAACTATTTCAATTGCATGTGTTATATCTGGTCTAGTATGAACAACATACATTACTTTTCCAATCATTGATCTGTATAAGGTTTGATTTACCTTGTTTGAACTATCTCCCTTTGTCAGCTTGCATCTGGTTTCCATACATGCTCCAACTAGCTTGGAGTCTTACATCTTGAATATCTTCACCACTTCCTTGATGTATTTGGATTGTGTGATGTATATGCCTACATATTTTTGAAGAATCTGTAGATGAAGAAAGAATTTGATCTCCCCAAACATTGACATCTCAAAATCTTTTCTGATTTCATTAGAAAATTAATTACATAACATATCATTACCCCCAAATATGATATCATCAAAAAATATTTCAGAAATCAAAATTTTATCATCGGTATCTTCTTTTAAATATAGATTACTGTTTTCACTTGTTCTTACAAATCCAATGCTTATGAGGTATGAGTGAAGTCTTTCATACCAAGCTCTTGGTGCTTGTTTCAATCCATACAAGGCTTTGCGTAGTCTACAAACCATGTTTCTCTTGTTAGGATAAACAAACCCTTCTGGTTGTTCAATGTATACCTCTTCTTCTAGTATTCCTTTTAGGAATACAGATTTGACATCCATCTGGTATACCTTGAATCCTTTGAATGCAACATAAGCAAGTAGAATTCTTACTCCTTCTAGTCTAGAAATGGGTGCAAATTTTTCTCCATAGTCAATACCTTCTTCTTGTGCATACCCCTTGCATACTAATCTTGCTTTGTTTCTTGTGACTTCTCCATTCTCATTCAGCTTGTTTCTGAATATTCATTTGGTACAAATGATATTTTTGTCATATGGTCTATGTACTAATGTCCATGTATTTTTCTTCTCAATCTTCTCTATTTCTTAATTCATGGCACTGACCCATTCTTTATTCTCAAGTTCAATATTGACAGATTTAGGCTCAAAATCACAAATTAAACAACTAGTGTTTAGTGACTTACTTCTTGTTCTCATTCTAGCCTTTTTGTCTCCTATGATCTAGTTCTGTGGATGGTGTCTTCTAACATACTTGACAAGTATCGGTTCATCTCTTTGTTCATCATTCTAATCATCACCTTGACCTTCATTCTGATCTCCATCGCTCAGTACATCATTTTGAGCAATTTCCTGGTTTTTTGGTGTTTGTAGCCTGATGCTCGGGTGCATTGTTCTATTCCTTAGGAGTGATACACTGTTGCTCGGGCAGAGTGTCAGGTTCTTCATTATAAACAAACTTGTTCTAGTCTTTCAATTCTTTTATGCTTTCCTTATCATTTTTCTTTTCATATTCATCTATTTTGACATTTTCACTTTCAATTATCTTGTTAGAGGATTTGTTAAGACAGTTATAAGCCTTTCTCTTGGTGGAATACCCTAGAAAGATTCCTTCTTCAATTTTGGAGTCAAGCTTTCCATTTCTATCATCTTTCAAAATATAACATTGACTTCCAAAAATTCTGAAGTAACTTACATTGGGTGTGTATCCATACCATAGCTCATAAGGTGTCTTCTTGGTGTCTTTCTTCAATTGTACTTTGTTCAATGTGTAGACAAGAGTACTGACAACTTCCCTCTAGAATGTTTGAGTGATGCTTTTCTCAATCATTAGTGTTTTGGCACAATCAACAATGGATCTATTTCTTCTTTCAGCAATCCCATTTTGTTGTGGTGTTCTTGGTGCATAAACCTATCTTTTAATTCCATGCTCATTACAAAATTTAGTGAATTCATCAAAAATAAATTCTCCTCCTCTATCTGATCTTAAGCATTTCAGCTCCTTACCACTCTATTTTTCTAGAATTGCTTTGTACCATTTAAACATTTTGAATGATTCTAATTTCTCCATTAAGAACATAAATTTCATCATTCTAGAATAATCATCTACAAATAGAATGAAGTATCTATCACCATAGTAGCTATTAGTTTTCATGGTTCCACATAGATCAGTATGGACTAATTCTAGAATAGAATTAGATGTATGGGTTTTTCTCTTGAAACTAGACTTTGTCATTTTCCCTTTTTGACAATTCTTACACATGATATGGTCAAGCTTTGACATGCTTTGTGTTGGTTGTATTTCCTATTTTTGAGTTTGGATTGTAAAATTTTGAAGTTTCTTGTCACTCCTATGCTCAGAAGGTTGAAGATCATGTTTAAAATTGCTTATATACCTTTGAAAATATTGTGTTCACCCAAAAGCTAGTTGAAAATGCTAAAAACCCTAATCCCTAGGGTTATTTCTATTCAAAAATTCAAGAAAGCCCTGAATTTCTCAGACGGGTTCTATTTTCATGTTACCTTTTTTCATAACTTATGTCTGAAGTTACTTGCATGTGCTTTTATATTGTTCACTTAGTCTCATGAAGAAAAGAGAATATTCCATCTAATCTGGAGACTTGGTGAAAATTTTTGGTCATGTAGTCTCCTAATAAAAAGAATATGCTCTTGAAGATCACGAGACTTGGCGCTGACCGTTCATCTTAGATATAATATAACGGTGGTCAGATTATCTCTTGATGAGATCAGGGTTAGTGATTTCTTATGGTGACTTCAAGTTTACTCAGTTGTGTTATCTCCAAATAAACTCTGGGGTTATGAGTTAAGTAGAAGGGTTAAGGTTTCACTATCGTTGCCAAGTCTCAGAATAAAATTTGAGTTAAGTGAAAGATCAGGAGATTCAGTGACAACCATTGATCAGAGTTTAAATCTAACAGCAGTCAGGAAGTCTCCAGATTAACCCTACAGTTTGGAAATCATCAAGCAACATGGAGTTTTAATATTCGCCAAGTCTCTGAATAAACCCAGGTTGAATGTTAGTTTGGATAACAGTGTTGTCACGCAGTTGTGAAAAGAATCATGAGTTAAGTTAATAATCAAGAGATTCAGCGACAACCACAGGATGAAATCCAGATCAATGGTAGTCACGTGGTCACTGTATAAATTTGAAAAGTCAAATAGGATCTAGAAATCAAGAGACAAAGAGGAAAAGAAAGACATGTGTTCATCAGTCATGAAGTCTCATGAAAAGTTAGGGTTTGCAATGAAGATCAGGAGACTTAGTGATAACCTTCAGATGCAAAGGAAAAGGAGATCAACAACAGTTGCGTTGTCTCCATATGGAAATTATAAAAGTGAAAAAATCAAGTGATAAAGAGACTAAGGGTGTTTGTCATGAGGTCTCTGGATAAACTATGAGTTAGATATTTGGTTCAGTGACATAGAGATATAACAGTCACCAAGTCTTCAGATGTAACCTGAGGTTGAAGGAGAGTTAAGTGAAGGTGTAGTTGTGGTATCTTCGTAAGAAGAATGGTTAAGTTAAAATGTCAAGTGATGTGGAGACAATTGTTGATCTAAGGTTTGATCCAACGGTAGTCTCTAAGTCTTAGTAACAAACTAAAGTTAGAAAGAATATTAATCAAAAAGGAGATCACATAGTCGCTAGGACGCCAAAAGTAAAACCAGGGTTAAAAGAAGACTTTTCTTTGATGCCATGATGGACACTTGCTAGCCAATGAAATAACAGAGATTTTGACAGATGGAAAAGTAGCCAAAATATGATTAATGGTAGCCAATCAGATCTAATTTCGATCTCTTTTCAAATTTTAAAAGGTTTTTATAAGAAAAATCACTCATCAAAAAATTGATTACTTGCCAGTTTGAATGCCACAGCTAGAACCAGAAACTGATGTCACAGTGCGTAAACTAATGGCGAAAGTGACTGAATTGTAAGTTTACCAGTTCAAAGAGACGTCTGCATTGATTTCTTAGTTATATGTATGCATATTCGTTGTCATTTCATTCTTACCAGCTTCCAAGTTTTAAGAGCTAAGATATTTTAAAGAGTTCAGTATTTTTTGAGAAAAGTTGAATTCTCCAGTAGTAAGTGATTCAAAAGGGTGATTTTTTGGTCTAAAAATTTAGAAAGCAGTGAAATTGGTGGTCTTTACAGTGATTAGAAGTTCAAACTTTAGGGTAATTCACAGTTGATGTTAAGGTTTTTGAGGAGATTTGTTTCAATATTGGTGAAGAAAAGTGTGATCACAACACAGAAAGGAAAAATGAGCCAAGCATTGAGTCTAACATCCACTAGTGGGAGAAGTGATGATGCTAAGGATGACACAAAGGGGAAGTTAAATTATTCAAACTAATTTCTCACATTGCTACCAGGATCAAGCCATAATAGAAAGGTTAGTGTCGATGTTTTAATTGATGACCTATCATATATTAGGGATGCAAAAACCCCAGGCTCATCTGGTTATTCATTTATTTAACTACTTTTTTAATAATAGTGATGAGCCTATGCCAATTTCAAACCCTTGGACCTGTGGATTGGCTAGGTGAGTTTTTCCTGACATCTTTGTAGATGTCAATTTTGTCTTAGAAATGGCCAATAGGTATGATACCCTGACCAAAAAAATTAAGAGGGACAATGGAAAATCCCTACTTACCCTAGACAGGAACACTTTCATGAAGGCCTTCAATGTATACTATCCTATTGTTAGGAATAAGGTGTCTCAACCTTGGATAATTCCTATTCTTATTATTTGTTTTGAAAAATGTATTTCTTGCAAATAATGTTGATGTGTCGGCATCTTGAATAGTGTGTAAGGAGATCATGGCTAAAACAGTTATGAAGAATTCCTATGACACGTAAGAGCTATGTTAGGAAGATTCAATGACAGGTGAAGACATGTGGCAACTGATAAATGTGAGTACTGTACACTCTTCCCCAAT
>MU225419.1:158497-175931 GCA_018584345.1 Thuja plicata
CATTGTGCAGGTTTTGGAGTGCTGGGGTTTTTTACCGAAAGGTTTTCCCCAGGGTATATCATTGTGTCATTCTCTATTTTTTGTATGCATGGTATGTGGTTGCAATATCTTTGTTAAAGTAGTTAACAAATCTGTTCAGTTGTAAGGATTTAAAAGAATTTGCATAATACTTTCCTTTAGAGATTAGCGTAGGAAGCTGTTTCCGCACCTGAGTTTCCTTACACCTATGACCACTGAGATAAACTTGAAGAGCCTAGAGAATAGGTATGCTAGAGAGTCTGGCATTATAGCCAAATTTATCAAGGAACACCATGTTCCAAAGAAGATGAAGACATACATAGCACCCATGCCAGGAGAAACCCCATATTTCTACAAAGACCTGATCTTCTATATGAAGTACATTTCATATGCACTTTGCATAGTGCTAGGAAAAGATGCAGGAGCAGATAGGATTACCTCGGACATTCTGATGATGGTACTAGACATGTAAAGCCTCCATACTACTTCCAACTATGATTATATTCAGTATATCATAAACCAGATGCACCAATGGTTCATAGATATACAAAGCAAGAAGGATCATCCAAAAGTTATGCATTATTTAATTCTTATGCATTTGGTCCTATACTACAACTTCCCACTCATGAACTCTCAATGTTTAAGGTCATAAAAGTTTTATCACAACCAACCTAACCCTATTCAAGTTTGGTTGAGAGTGTGGAACTATACCTCTAGGGAGTAGGAGTTTTGTGCTTTCAAAAATTGGATAGTATATCCAATTCTTTAGTGCCTAGGAGTTAACAATACTAGGCTACCAGTAAAAGTGATACAATTATTGAGACAATGCCAGTATCTAGACAAATGGCCAGGAGACCACAACTAGGGTGATTTATACTATGATAAGAACTTCACATTAATGAGGCTGTATGGTTGTACCCACCCTCCACATGTAATTCCATTCCATGTGCCACCAATAATAGTTGCAATGGAATTTATAAGGCAGCTCATCTTGATAGAAAAGGAGCATCTTGCACCACATAGGAAGGGTACATTTACCCCAAGGAAATTTAGGATCTGTAATTTTACTATTGGAAAAGGGGAATTAGACCTTGTTAATAATTGAATGAATCATTACAGGATGAATGTGTCCTTGTAAATATATGTTGACACAAAAGGCTTCATCCTAAGTGCAAAGAAGTTGCTTACACAAACCATCCCCTACACAAAAGACCATGAAGAATGCATGGAAGAAGATTTGATAAGAAATATTTTGGAGGATGAGGAGGTGGATAAGAGAGCTATAAAGTTCAATGATCTTATGGATCTAGAGAGGAAGGTGAAGAGAAAGGGCCTAGCTTTTGGAGGATTCTTCCCAGACATGCCCTATTTAAAGAGGCTAGAGGCCATGATCAATTCTCACACTCTCATGTGCAATCAGCTAGAAGATGTACTTGTTGTGCTAGAGAAAGGCCACAGAGGGCACTCATCATCAGAATATGATGATGATAGTGATGAAAGATACCCCTCGCCCATTTCCCCTCCAATCAATCAAGCAATTGTTGAAGAGAAAGAAGATGAGGGAGAAAATATCATTGACCTAATAGAGGTCCTTAAGAAGGAAGTGACAAATGAACCCCCACAAAAGAGATAGAAAGTAGAAACAAGGGAACCTTCTCAGAAGAAGGAGAAAAAGATAGAAAGAATTGGAGCTCTAATAATTCGAAATAGGCCATATGATCACCAATTGAGAATATAGATTAGGGCTGGGAAGAAATTGCAAAAGGATGTAGAAGAGGAGGAAGAACTACCTCTTAGGACTTGTACAGATGAGAGGTTAATACATCAAGATGAATTCCTTAAGGATGAAAATTTCACTAAGACAAAGGAATTTAAAGACTTTTTCATCTAGAACAAGCAACAATAAGTGAGTACACAGTTGCAATTGGTAGGGGATGATCCAGTAACCCAAGAGGCTCTACAAACACTACAGGACTATGATCTTGAATCTGAGCAGATTACACCAGAACAAGCAAGGCAACTGGTCAAGGTCAGTGGAATGTTACTTATAGAAGGTTGGGATATATCTCCAGCCTTTATAATTGATTAGATCAAAAAACAACCTAATTTCAAATTTTCATCAGAGACATAGGTTGGGGATATGATAAGAGGGTTTGGATACAACCCCATGTCCTAGGCACTTGCAATTTGGAGCTTGGATCCCAAAGATTAAAAAAATAGCCTTGTTGAACATCCAGGTAAAAAAATAATCTAGTCAGTCCAGAATACTGGAGACTTAGAAATCTCCCAGGTGCTAACACACTTTGCCCAAATCAATGAGGCAAAAGCAGTCTAGATGTCATAGAAACTGAAGAAACTCACTAGTGATACTAGTGACATTATTAAGGACAGAGAACTCAGACTTATAAAAATTAAGGCACAGGAGAAGCTCATAGCTGAGCTAACTCAACAATTGTTAGATGTGTCAGAGCTTTCCCTTGCTGAGCCTAAAGAGGTACAGGATGAAGAAATCCATATAGAGGAAGAAAGGGAGATAGCTATTGAGACATAGAATGGGATTAGAGAGCACAACAATGCAATATTAAGTGCATTAACATCAATTTTGCAGCATAGAATAGATATTATTAAAGATAAAATTGATATAGTGTATGGAGCCTATGGCAAGTTTCCAGGCCTACATACAGAGGTGAGTAGTTTTATATCAATTTTGATTCCATATTATTCAACTTGGTCTAGTAGTACAGGACTATTTGAAAGGTTGGCATTTGTTCAACCATTAAGGTCAGACTTACCAGAAACAATGACTCTGGTTGGCATAGAGATTGAACAAATTGGAGCCACCTTGTCCATCTGTAAAGGGAAATCAAATTAGATAGAGGCAAGGCTAAATATGTTTGGAGTAGGTTATAATAGTTTTGTATCTCCCATCAGAACTGAGGAAAATCAAATCAAGTCATTAGGGCTATGGGGTGTACAATTTGATAATGTGCTACCCAACAAAGATATTACATATCTAATCAAGGAGAGATAGATATGGAGAGATACAACAAGATTATGGATGAAGCAATAAAAGCAGAGATTGATTGCAATAAATTCATCATAGATTTTAAAAGCATAACAGATGCTAGGTGGGAAAGGCAGAAGGCCCAAACTGAGAGTATACAGAGCTTTGAGTGGCCCAAGGAGGAAGATGTGACAACATGGGACATCATGACAAAGCCTAAGAATAAGAAGCCTGTTATAGTTGACTTGGATGTCATGGATGAAGAGTAAGAGGATACATGACACTTGTTCTATGAGCACAGGAAAGTTAGTAATCTTAAAGAGACTAGTGTAAGTTAGCCTGTATTGGCGGTCACTAGATCTTATTACAATATCAAATACTATCATGAACATATATAGACAAAGGTGTCAGCATCCACAAGAAGACAAAGAAAGATCTGATTTTATTCTTTAGTTTTGTCCTTCCACCGCTTGGTGTTTTCCTGTCTTTTGTTTTTTCTTGTTTTTAGGGTTAGATTTTCTAAACCATTCAAATCTTGTAGCATCCCTATCTTAAGGATTCCAAGATGGTTTAGGCCTATATATAGTTCTTTTGTATCATTTTGTAGGAGGTTGGGTTGGAAATCAATGAAATATATTACAAGGCAAATTACTAAAATTTGTTTGAGCCTTTGTATTATATGTCTATCTATATGTATTTGAAGCTTTATGACATTAATACAAATATTTCAATCTCTTTTCTACATCTTGGATTGTCTCTTTTCATTACTGTTATAATATCTTGTATGTTTACTTGTAAGGCATTTAGACATACTGATCACAAGGTGGTTGTGCAGTCATTTGTAAGATCATTCAAGGAAGGATTAATTATTTCAAGTGGCCCTAGAGAGCTTAGAATTAGTTTAAGGATCTGATGATATAGTTTTAGAGAGGATAATCTATAAAGAATTTTATCTTTTTTGCATATGTTTTATTGATCACCTTATTGTGGAGTTATACCAGATATTGACTCATAGCCCAAGGTTAAAGCACTGGTTCATAGTTGGCTAAGTAATTGTTCATTATCCAACCAATATTTTAATTTATCAAATCATTCACTTATCAAACATACATTCCATTCAAGTAATTATGTTTAAGGAATAAAATTGAGTTTACTAATTCCTTTAAGAGAGAATAAAAATAGGTTATCCTTCCTGAGGTTCATAAGAACTGAAAAAAGAAGAAGGATGAGAATCCTTATTACCTTACTAATTGTTGTTGTCCAAATACTAATGTGGATCATCAAGCTCTAAATCAGGATATTTATATTTATTTACTTGTTGATCCATTAAAAGGCGTTCTAAAAATTTAGTAAGAGGATAATCCACTTAAAAGATATTTTCATTCAGTAATCATACATAGGTAATACTTGTTTGAGCCAGTGGATCTCAAAAAAGGAGGAGGTAATAGTTTCCCCAGATGTTATCTAATACCCTCATCAATTATCCTTTCTTTTGCATAAAATAGGAGTCTGCATTCAAGTGTATAACTATACTTTCATATTAAAATTATTTCTACAAGAAAAAGAGCTAACACTTGGTAAGCCTCTTACTTTCCTTTTATTTCTTATCTTAATCATGTTTTAAAAATTCACATGACATAAAATTTTATGCCATAACCATATGTCTTCGTTTCTATCCATTAAACAAGTGGTGTTAATATCATCAAGATAGAATAGGTTACCTTTTGTCTATTCACCAGTTCTGATCAACCTTCCTGATTCATTAAAGATCTTTACCTTTTAGTTTTCAAATGCAACTCAGTGACTTGTGTTATTCAGTTGTGAAACACTCAATAGATTATAGTCAAGGTTTTTTACCCAATATGCATTTTAACATCTGATTATATTATTCAACATTATGGTTCCTTTACCTTCAACCAGACAAGGTGAGTCAATACCCATTCTTATTGATCCACCATTATAATACTCAAAAGTTTCAAACTTTTCCTTATCACTAGTCATGTGGTGAGTGCAACCACTATCTATAATCCAGACATCGTTCTTACTAACCTTAGATATGAGTGCAGTCTCTACATACCTTTCCTCTTCATTTGAGTCATCCTTCATAGCGACAAATACCATTTCAATATCTTCATTAGATTCGGTGTCAGTATCTCCAGCTCTGTTGTCAGCCAGGTAACAAGATTTCTTCCCTTTGTCCTTTTAGTCTTGAGTATCTCTTCTATCAGTTTCTTCAGTAATCTTTGTTATCAACTATGTCAAACTTCCTTTCATATGATTTGTAACTATTTTTGTCTTCTTTTCTTTTGTTAGGACATCTAGCAGCAAAGTGTCCAATCTCTTTACAATTAAAACATACCAATGGAAATTTACCTTTGTATCTACCTTTTCCTCTCTGCAATCTTCTAGCCATTAGTGCTTCAATTTCATCAAGTTCTTGGTCATCATTATCATTTCTCATAGTGTGTTTGTGACTTGATTTACTTATCTTTAAAGAAGATTTGAATGCAGACTCAATAGATGGTAAGACACTATTGTCAAAGTTATTCATCTCAAATGAAATAAGTCTACCAACCAAGCTATCTAGAGTGACATTGTTATTTTCTATTGCTCTCATTTCTTGTATAGAATATACTGTAATAGCATAAACAGGCAGTAAGGTTCTTAGGATTTTATTTACCACTATTTCCTCTTCTAGTACACCTCCAACTCCTCAGGTAGCATTGACTACCTCTTTGATTTTGTAGCTATACTCAGTGATGTTTTCTCCTTCTTTCTTTCTTAGTTCATCAAACCTACCTCCTAGGATTTTTGCCTTAGCTCTTAGTACATTAGCATCTCCTCCATGTACTAGCTTCAATTTTTCTCACATTTGATTTGCATAGGTGCATGTTTTGACATCTTCAAATTCAGCATCAGAGAGTGAGGAAGCAAGTTCTATCATCATAGAATTGTGTTCATGCTTTTATCTTAATTGATCAAGTGTGTGAGGTGTTAGCTCTTTTTCTTGCAAAATTGATTATAATGAAAATAAATGCCAGACTCTCTTATACCCAAGTTAGATTCTCACAAGGAAAAGCGCTAATTAACAAGGATAGAAAATCCTTCTACACTTTGAGCTCCACACACCCAGGCGGGTACACCTTTGATAGATTATCAGCTTTTAGCAGTTTTAATAGTGGATTAAGGATGGGAGATCCTTCTTCTTTTTATGCCATTTAGGCCTAGGAAGGCTAACCTATTGATTCACTCTCCAAGGAATCACAAAGATGAATTTTACTAAATACAATTAACTAGACTTATACTTGAAATAACATTAGTATAAAGATTGATTGAATTTGAATTTGATGATAACAACCACTTGTCAGCATTTATGACCAGTGCCTAATCATGGGTGATAGAGTCAAAATAGAACATACTCATACTGAAAATAATCAATGGAAATACAAATGAACCCTAGATAGAATTCCTTACAAACTATCCTCTCATCCTCACACCCCTCTATCAAATCCCTGCATAAACCCTAATCCTTTGCAATTATCTACAAGATTTAAAACTTTCCTTGAAAGCAACTCATAGACAAGAACATGACTACCTTATAACCAATATATTCAAAGTGCCTTACAAATTGAACAAAGAAGAATTAATAGTAAATGCAAGAAGACATCATAGATATCAAAATGGAGATCCCATTGTATTTTATTAATATAAATTTGAATACCAGTACATTCAAAAAGACTCAGAACCAATAGTCAGACACAATTCAGTAATCTACCTTGTAGTCTTATTTTTACCATATTTCTTACAATATTACAACTTGATACTTATAGGCAGCCACAATCATCTTGGAATCCTTTTGGAAAATAAGGATACAATAAGCTACAGATGATTGGGCTAAAGGACAAAATACAGTTTCAAGAAGAGACAAAAATTCAGGCGGATGGGGTAACAAATCTTTGCTATGAGCCATGTAATCTTTTGTCTTGTGACCGCCTGAATACTTGAAGTTGCTTCGAGCTAGTTGGGTCTTTTCCATCTGGTTCTTGTTCTCTTGTTGGTGTAGAGGACCCAATATCTAATTTTCTCCATTCACTCAACCTCCTTGGTATAAGTTGTCCCCTTCATATTTACTATCTCATGCCACTAGGATAACTACACCATATTTGCTAACCCATGTAGTGAACACCTCATCATTCGGCCAACTAAAATTGAGAACTTCATCCTTTCCGCTATTGAACTCCTCCCAGTCACTGTTAGGCTTCTCAACTTCTGCCTCCCAAGATTCAAAAAATGCCTTGGCTTTGTTCAAAATATCAATAGTCAGCACAAACCTGCCAGTGTTTGCCAATGTAACAATACTTTTTGTCCTCAGCCTCTTTGTATGCCTAGGAATCTTCAAGGTCCCTTTTTCCCTCTTCTTCTAACCTTGTCCTTTCATTGATTAACCTATTCTTCTCAGCCTCCAACTCCGCTCTTCTGGCATCAATGGCCTCTTGAGTAGTAGGACTTAGAGGTGCAGGTGATGGGGGATATGTTATAAATGGACATGAGGAGGAGGGCTGATGAGGTTCTGGAGTGATCATCCCTTGGGGCACAAATTGGATCCTTTGCTTACCTTCCAACAATGCAATTCTATTGTCTTTCATCAAGGATTTAACCTTCTCTTCATTATAAGCTTTGAGCACAAGCTCATATTTTTCATTTAAGCTAGCATAGGCTTCCTTTTCTTTTTCTGACACGTTCAAGCTTAAACTGGCTACTTGTACAACAAGGTTAGCCACTTCAGTTCCTAAGGTATCTGCAACCCTCTTCATAATTAGATTTCCTGTTTCTTCAGTCTCATCATCTTCTCTTATTTTCCTCTTGTCCTTTTTCTTTAGCGACCAGATTGCCAAAGCTGCATGATCCTCACTAAACTGGGCACTAATTGATATCCCATCAGTGCTCATAGGTTTAGCTTGTTTCCTTATAGCATCAAAAACTACTACATCATCTAGGTCCCATTGTGGCAATATGAGAACTCCTTGCCTTTTGACCATCTGTCTGCCCTCTTCAGGAGTAATTTTATCAAATTTTGATATCATTTCTTGCTTAGCTTCTTTCTCTATATCCTCTTTGGCAGAATTGGGTTGAGCTTCTATCATCTTCTGGCACTTATTATTGTATTCATTAAAATGGCATCTCCATAGGAATTGAATGAAAGCCCTAGTTTTGATGAAACTATCATTAGACAAGAATTCATCACTGGCTTGTTTGGTCACATGATCTAATTCCTTACCAACAAATTTTGCCACTATGAGGTCAGATGCTATATGTCTTGGTGCCTCTGGCATCCCTTCTTGTAGTTCTTGAGTGGTAACAACCGATTCACCAGCATTCCTCATTTTGACCAGTTGTTCAGCAATGGTCTGGTCATCATACTGCATGGGGGATTGGGAAGGAGAATATAATTCACTCCCCTGTTCTTTTGTTTCCAACCTTTGCCTCTTGGGAGAGGACACCTCTTGAATATAGGTATCTATTGGCCTCTTTCCCTTATGCTGAAGGGACTTGTCAACTTTGTGAGCAACAGTGGTATATCCTCTTCTCTTATACACTACATAGTTCCCTGGTGGAACTATTCTTCTCTGTGGACATTTATTCAAAATAGCAAGAGCCCTTTCTAGATCACTCTCAACTGCTCTCTTCCTCTTCTCATTTAGAGTTTGTATTATTCCCTCAAAAAGATTCATCAGGGAATCAATTTTGTAAGACCATGGGAAAAAAATCCTTTAAAGGATCATAAGTCTTGTCAAAATTATGAACAAAGTCCAAAGACTTCTTGTATGCCATCCATTTTTCCTTGCTGACTTCGTGAACATCCAGGTCAAAAATGTTCCTGATGATATCTTCTGGATAATTGAATTGATGCTTTAATATTATACAATTAATTCTCTTCCTGAACATACCCATGATAAAATCCTCATTATCTGCACATCTGGACATAGAAGTGGCTAAGTTATAAGGCTCAAAATATTTATCAAATTGTGTCCACCCACCTTTGGTTATGATAAAGTGATGGGCTCTGGTGAGGGTAGGAAAGATACTTCCTTTCATCTTTCCAGTCAGGTCTTCTTCCTATAACCCACCTAATTGTCTTATAATCTCTGCCAGTTCAATCTTGAGTGGGACTCTGTAAGGTAGCACATAAGGGGTACCTCTAAAACCATAAACCCTATTTACTGTGGAAAAAGGGTATAAGATTAAATCTCCCCAATTGTGAGTGATTTTTAACTCTGGGGTATATTCCATAGGCCTTAAAAGCATCATCATTTCATTATGAACTCTAGCATTTTGGTTGCTCAGTAATGACTTAACTATGGTTGCAAAAACTTTGTCAAAATATACATAGCTAGCATTCTTCCTGTCCCATGATAACTTAGCACTCCACATCTGGATAGGCAATTCTTTACCATCTTGGAATTTTTCCAATTCCATTTCTTCTTCAAAGAAATCAGCACTGTTGAATAAGAACATATGCATCATGAGGGAATACCAACCCATTGGTTTCTATCTATTTCCATCTTGGATCCCTGATAGACCATCATGCATTTCCTGAGCAATATAAGATGCATAGTCAAACACTACTGACAAGTGGGGATGCAAAATCTAAACAACCATCAACATTATATGGACAGGCATTGCCCCCTCTTCATCTATCCCCAAAACATTGCACAAAGCACTGTACATTTTTCTGGCTTTGCCATTGAAAAGATCCAATTTAAAGGGTTCTGGGGTTCTAGGCCCTATCACTACCAAGTCTCCTATTTTGTTGGCATACCCCTTCACTACTTCACCCTTGTAATAGTCTCTTTGGTTATTGTATATTTCTTTGAAATACTCAAGATCAATATCATCCATATTTTGGGAGGGATCAGTCAGCTTGAAAATCCTTTTGATTTCATCTGCTGATACAGTCAATATTATGTTTCCCCGGGTGTCCCTAACAACCCTAGTCACCTTATTATAAGTGTTCATGATCAATATGAATAAATTAGTATCCATGAAGACACTAGAAGCTATCAGTTTTCCCACATCTAGTTTCCAAATATTACAGTCTGGGGTAGAGGCATTTCTCTAACTATAGGTCATTCTGAATAGGGTGAGGCCATCAAAACTGGTCTTAGCATCCTTTTCCCATCTACCAAAATCATACAAACCTTCTCTGATCTTAAAATGAGGATGCAATGGGATTATCTTTTTAGCTTGTGTGGCATCCCCTGAAGACAGTGGTAATTGTTTCAATAAGTCTTCCCTGACATTTCTCTTTTGGCAACCAACTTCTCTAGAGATTTCAATTCTAGGGGCCATTCTAAGGGTTTTCTATCAATACTGGAATCAGATTCTGAAACAAAAGGTCTAAGACCTTTCTGAACTACAAATTCTATCTTAATTGGAATGTTATTGAATCAGTAAGCTTACCCGTTCAGCATAGAAGTCGCGTGGAGCTAGTTTTCTTTGCAATTCCATCTTCTCTTAAATGGTTTTGGTGAATTATTGAGGCTGCACTTGGCTTAATCAGTTTTACAGCCTCAGTCAAATTATTCTTTCAAATTGAATTCAACTGGAGATGTCACACATTCTACAATTAACCTGCAAGCTTCAATTTTGCGGCTTAATGGCTCTCTACATCTTGTTTTATCAATTTTGAATTTTGACCATCGATTCTGGGCATCATCCTTCGCATCTGATGGCTATCTTATTTGGCCAGAGACAACTATTAACTGAGGACACATGTCACCACCACTTAATTGCTTACTCGTTAGATGTCGAGCACATTTCCTTTAAGCGATTAAGTGAGCTGTCAGATATGGAACAACTTAACTAAAGTCTAAACTCTCATTAGCTTTGAATACCTGGGCCCACCAACTGCAAGATGTCATCACCACTTAATTGCTTACTCGTTAGATTCCATGCACTTTTCCTTTAAGTGATTAAGCAGGCCATTTGATATTTTCAAACTTGTGCACTATTTAATAGAATACCTTTACGACTGTTCGGCCCCACCAAGGACACACGTCATCACCGCTTATTTGCTTAACCGCTAGATGTCATGCATCTTTCTTTTAAGCATTTAAGCGCATCATCCAATCTTTTCATAGTTTCTCACCTTTTAACTGAGGACTCTCTCAACATGCTCGGCCCCACCAAGGACACGTGTCATCACCGCTTATTTGCTTAACTGCTAGATGTCGTGCATCTTTCTTTTAAGTGTTTAAGCACGTCGTCTGATCTTTTCTGACTTGCTCGATACATAGGGTGATGGTGTAAAAGGGGCTTTACATAGCGGGACTTAGGAATTATTAAAGTGGTTAGGATGATACAATCTTTTGGCAAAAAGTAACCCATTCAACATGGACACATGACTTAAGGTGACTTAAGTGACCGAAAAAGTAACACGAAAATAGATTCGGCCAAGGCATTTAGGGTTTTTTTAGTTATTTTTAACCATTTTAAATTAGGTTAAGGGTTTGAGGAAAATTTTAGAGGCATAAGGACACTCTGAATCTTGATTTCAAAGCCCTAGACATTATTAATGACAAGAGACCCTAAGAAAATTACATGGTACACCTTAAGTAAGAAATAGCACCAGCAGTGGCTCACTCTGAGGATGTTTAAACACTAGGTTATAACAAGAACCACAGATCTCTGGGGAAGCAGACCATAAAAAAAACCAACCTAAAACTGGAAACAAACACATGACAAAAGGGAAACACACCTATACATACTACAAGCTACTGTGCATGGAGAAAAGCTCAATTAAAGAAATTTTTCAGGAATTGTCTATGCACTGGCAATTCCTTTTCTTCATCATCCAAACTCTTGAGGAAATAAGAATCTTTTCCAAAAATTTGAGAAACAACAAAAGGTCCAATCCATAGTGATTCAAATTTCTTATGCTTGCCCTTCTCTTCAGCCCTAACATTCTATTGCAACACAAAGTCACTAGGAAGAAACTTTCTCTCATCTACCCTTTTGTCAAAAAGGTATTTCATTCTTTGTTGTAGTTTGATATTTTCTCTCTGGATTTCTCTACTTATCTCATCCAATTCCACCAACTGAACCATCCTTTCTTCCATGGGTTCAGAGACTTCTATTCCTTCATCTTGGATAAACTTGTAAATTGGGACCAAATTGTTAACAAACATTCTTGACTGAATACCATAAACCAATTCAAAAGGATACTTTCCAGTGGCCTTCTTGACAGTAATCCTATCAACCCAAAGGGAAAGTTTCAATTTAACATGCCAAGCTCTTTTATTTCCCTCCAAGGTCTTTTTTAAGATTTGCAAAATACTCTTATTACTGGATTCTGCTTTACCATTAGCTTGAGGATGGTATGGGGATGAATAAGACATGACAATTCCCATATCAGAACAAAAGTCAGTGAATTCTTCAGACCTAAAACACATGGGATTGTCCATTACCAGTTTAAGAGGGACACCAAACCTTGTAATTATGTTATCCATCAAAAAATTAATCACCACGGTACTTGTTGCCTTTGGTTGGGATTGCTTCTACCCAGTTTTTGAAATAATCAGTTGCTAGCAAAATCCAGCCATGGCCTCCACTTGATTTTTCATTAAATTCTCCTATAAAATCCATTTCCCACATAGCAAAGGGAGCCTCTACCACTACTGAGTTTAATAAAAATGCCCCTGAATACTTCATCTTGCTTGAAAATCTCTGGCATGGCTCACATTTCCTAACAAAAGTGTGAGCATCTTGGAAAACACAAGGCCAATAATATCCATCCCTCAAAATTTTGTGGGCTATTGTTCTAGCAGAATAATACCCTCCACATATTCTAGAGTGCATTTCTTTCTGTATCTTTTCTGATTGGCCTTTGTCAAGGCACAACAATAAGATCCCATCTCTGTTTTTCCAGAATAAATCACCTTGCAACAAAACATACTTTTGTGATTACAGTTTTAAACTCCTCCTTTGGTTATCATTCAAGTTGTCTAGATATTTAGCATTTTTGAGGAAATAAACAATGTTGAAATACCAGGGTTGCATCTCAATACTTGTCAAATAGTTATCTTTTGCATCAACACTGTTTATTTGGGCCAAATCCAAATTTTCTTCTATCATCAACTTAGCCAACCCTAATCCCCTTACTAACTTGGTGATATGGATTTCTATATTGAATTCTTGGACTTTGTTTATCCATTTACATCTTTTTCCTGTCACTTCATTTTGAACAAAAATATCTTTGACAACAGCATGAGGGACATATGCTTTTACTTTTGCACACACCAAATAAGATCTGAAATCCTTGACCGCCTTTACCAGAGCATAAGCTTGTTTTTCCATTATCTGATAATTTAATTCGGCTGATTGCAATGACTTACTAAAAAATGCAATGGGGTGCTCAAATCCCTCACCATCCTTCTGCAGTAAGACTACTGCAATAGTATGAAATGATGCAAAAGTAAATAAAGAAAATGGCTTGGTGTAATCCGGGGATACTAGGACTAGTGCTTCTTGAATAGCCTATTTTATCCTTTCAAAGGCTAACTGAGCCTCTTGGCTCCATTCAAACTTCACATTTTTCTTTAATAATTTGACAATAGGCTTAACTAGTTCTGCAAAATTGACAATAAATCTCCTAACAAAGTTAATCTGCCCTAGAAATGATTGTGTACCTTTCAAGTTCTTGGGAGCAAGTACCTTTTGGATGGCTTCAACCCTTTCAGGATCTATCCTCACCCCTTCTTTTGACACTATGTGCCCCAAAAGCTTCCCTTCAGTAACAACAAAGTGACACTTTTTTGGGTTCAGAGACACCCCATATTCTAGTGCTTTTATCATGACATTTTCCAAATGATTGCAAGAATCCTTAGCTCTTTTTGAGAAAGCTATTAAATCATCTTGTTAAACCACCATCAGAACATCTATGAGGTCTTTGAAGGCTACATCCATAGCTCTTTGAAAAGTAGCACCAACATTTTTTAGCCCAAATGGCATACGATCATATACATAGGTGCCCCAAGGGGTAGTAAATGTTGTTTTTAATTGCTCAGACTCTTTAACCAATGCCTGATTGTATCCTGAGAATCCATCCATCATGGATAACAAGTCACATCCAGTGACTTTATGCAACATAGCCTCCATATTAGGTAGTCCATAATTATCTTTCAATGAGGCTACATTTAGGTTTCTAAAATCAACACACAGTCTTATTTCCCCATTCTTCTTTCTTACAAGGACTAAGCTAGAAACCCAAGATGAATTTCTAATAGGCTTGATTATGCCTTTATCCCTCAACTTCATCAGTTCTGTCTACATTTTGGTGGCTATTAATGGATTGATTGGCCTTTGCATTTGTCTGAATGATTTAGTGCCTTCTTTTAAAGGGACATCATGTTGGAATAAATCTTCTCTATAGGCTTTCAAATCATCATAGGACCAAGCAAAAACATGTTTGTACCTTTTCAGCAACTTTATTAAATTTTGTCTCACATTACTGTCCAATTTCTTGCCAATGTAGACTAATTGGGGAGATGTTTCAGCTCCCAAATTGATTTCCTCTAAGTCTTCCATTCTGGCATTGGACTTCTAAGTCTTATAGTTGTCATTTATGCTGAACATGCCTTCCAATTCAACTAACCCCTTGGGAATGTGATTAGTGTTCAATTGGATGACTTCCTGATCAAAAATATATTCCTTATTGTTCACAGTTGACACTAGAGATTCACAATCAATCTTTTGACCATCATATTGGACCATACATTGAATAAATTTGAGGATATCATCATCATCCTCAAAAACTTGCCAATTATGAATATTGTCAGGAACTACTGGCCTACTTTTTGTTTCAACTACAGATATGCCAATAAGAGTAGCATCATTATTTTTTAGAGAAACACTTGCCAAGAAATCTACCATTATATTATTTGATCTTTCAACCCATAATATATTGAAAGCATCAAAGAATTCTATCCTGTCCCAGAAAAAATATTTATACAATTTTAATCTGTCATCTTTAGCAGCATAATGTCCCCTAATATGAGATATAACTAACTGGGAATCTCCATGAACTTTTAAACATTTAATACCATGCTTGATGGCAATATCCATTCCCAAGATTAAAGCCTCATATTCGGCAGTATTGTTTGTGCATTGAAAAGTTAACATAAATGAATATTTGAAAGTGATACCTGATGGGGATATCAAAAAGATTCCTGCTCCAAATCCTTCTTTTGAACATCCTCCATTGAAGTACATTTTCCAGAGTCTATTTTTTTGCAACAACAATTCATCCACAATTGGGTCAGTGTTTTCTAACTGTGGCTTAACTTCTTCAACCATAAAATTTTCCATATCAACATTAACACAACAATTTAATTGATCAGGTAGGACCACCTCAACCATAATAGATGATCGGGGTTCTCTATACAATTTGACCTCATTCCCATTCACAGGGATAGTTGCATAGGATAAATCCAACTACATCTTTCCTCCTACTGTTGCTGCCCATTGCCTTGATAAAAGCATACCATAATATGGTTTAGTATCCACTACCACTATGTCCATCCTATAAGTTGCTTCAAGGAAAGCAGCAATTTTTACTTCAATATCCTTCAATGTCCCTATCATAGGAACTTCCCTGTTATCCATGGCATAGCAGCTTCCAGCAGGTTTAGTAACCCAGAGGCCTAATTCTTTCATCACATGATAGGACATTATATTTGCCGCCACTCCAGAATCAATCATGCAATTTTTCACCAAAAAATTATTTACCATTAAGGTGACATAGAATGGATCAGCAGACAATGGTTCTTGGGTTATTATATTTCCAATATAAATGTCAGAAAATTCCTTTCTCTTTCCTTTTCCTTTCACTAATGGAGAATCTTCTTTAGCACTATTTATTGTCAAAGGTATTTCCTCATGATTAGGGACATATACATCATCTATTCCTGTTAATAATGCCAGAGCAACTTCTTTATGCTCTTTTATTTTCAACATTTTCATAAGTGGGACTGAGACTTTCATTTGGGTCAAAGCATGTTTCATATCAAAATGAGGCAGTTCAAGAGGTATATCATTGACTTTCTTCATTTTCTTGAGTTTCTCATTCGGCACCAATTCCTCCTTTGACATCACCTCCCTGATATGATCCTGAGAAGATCCTGCTTGCTTACAACATTCATCTTGGCCATCATTCTTAGGATGGAAACCCTTACTTACTTGAGGTGAGTCTTTCTTAACATAAACAGGGGTAGACTTGCCTTGAGATGGTTTTCCTATCCTATTTCTTAAGTTGTAGGAATTTCTGGCTTGATTAATTGCCACAACAGTTAAAGACCTTTCCTCTTCATCAGTAGGAGTTCTAAAATGAGATTGTGAACTATCATCACCCACAGTGTTTATAGTTTCTTGTGAAACATATTCATCCTGATCATTTTGATATGTTGAACTTTGTAACTGGTTTGTAAAACAATGATTATCCTTCGAATATGAATCATCAAAGGATGAGGCAATATCAGGGAGCCATGGATAAGGTCTCTTTACTGTGAACATATTAACAACAGGGCCTTCTTTCTCTCCTTATTCTGTTTCATCAAACAAAGCCTAAGCTACTACACATTGATAGGGAGAGTGTGGCATGTTACAAGCATCACACCAAGGAGTATTCTCAACATAGTTGGCATTGTTTCTTTTCAGGGGATCTAGAGTTTCTTTTTCTTTTGGGTTATCTTATCCCTCAGGGATAGGTTTTCCATTATTCCAATTGGTCTTGTATGGATAATCTCTTAGGTTGGGCTGTCTATAAAATCTTTGGTTATTATACTTATTATCTCGGTACCCTCCTCTATCATTCTTATCCATCTTGGCAGCAAGGTATTTTACTACACTCACCAATTTATCCACTGTATCACCTTATTTGACATTTTTACTAGTTGATCCCTTTTCTTTCTAAAGTTTATTGTCTTCTCTCTTCCCCAATTTCCCTAATGCTCTCCTATTACTTTCAATGTCAATTTCTATCTTGTAGGCATCCCTTAAAGTAGTTGGGTTTTTATCTCTAAGTAGATAAGACATTTTTCCATCAGCAGCATTTATGTAAGTGGTAAGGCATACCTCCTCTTCTAACCTCAGAACTTGGAACAATTTGTTCATGGCCTTTTGAAACCTACTGTTAAAATCAGCCATATTTTCATTTGGGAACTTTTTGATGTTATTAAACTCATTTAACATATATCCAGAATTAACATGCTCCCTATACTATTCCCTAGAGGATTTTACAAATTCATCCCAAGAGGCAATACTATCATTAGGTAAGTTTCTAAACCAATCCCTAGCATCTTCAATTAAAGATTGAACAAAGAGTTTCATGATGACATCCTCATCTTCAATTTCAAA
>MU225419.1:181749-192621 GCA_018584345.1 Thuja plicata
TTCTAACCTTGTCCTTTCATTGATTAACCTATTCTTCTCAGCCTCCAACTCCGCTCTTTTGGCATCAATGGCCTCTTGAGTAGTAGGACTTAGAGGTGCAGGTGATGGGGGATATGTTATAAATGGAATTGAGGAGGAGGGTTGATGAGGTTCCTGAGTGATCATCCCTTGGGGCACAAATTGGATCTTTTGCTTACCTTCCAACACTGCAATTCTATTGTCTTTCATCAAGGATTTAACCTTCTCTTCATTATAAGATTTGAGCACAAGCTCATATTTTTCATTTAAACTAGCATATGCTTACTTTTCTTTTTCTAACACTTTCAAGCTTAAACTAGATGCTTGTACAACAAGGTTAGCCACTTTAGTTCATGAGGTATCTGCAACCCTCTTCACAATTAGACTGCCTGTGTCTTCAGTCTCATCATCTTCTCTTATTTTCCTCTTGTCCTTTTTCTTTAGCGACCAGATTGCCAAAGCTGCATGATCCTCACTAAACTGGGCACCAATTGATATCCCAGTAGTGCTCATAGGTTTATATTATTTCCTTATAGCATCAAAAACTACTGCATCAGCTAGGTCCCATTGTGGCAATATGAGAACTCCTTGCCTTTTGACCATCTGTCTGCCCTCTTCAGGAGTGACTTTATCAAATTTTGATATCATTTCTTGCTTAACTTCTTTCTCTATATCCTCTTTGGTAGAATTGGGTTGAGCTTCTATCATCTTCTGGCACTTATTATTGTATTCATCGATATGGCATCTCCATAGGACTTGAATGAAAGCCCTAGTTTTGATGAAACTGTCATCAGACAAGAATTCATCACTGGCTTGTTTGGTCATAGGATCTAATTCCTTACCAGCAAATTCTGCCACTGTGAGGTTAGATTTTGTATGTCTTGGTGCCTCTAGCATCCCTTCTTGTAGTTCTTGAGTGGTAACAACCACTTCACTAGCATTCCTCATTTTGACCAGTTGTTCAGCAATGGTCTGGTCATCATACTGCATGGGAGATTGGGAAGGAGAATACAATTCACTCCCCTGCTCTTTCATTTCCACCCTTTGCCTCTTGGGAGAGGACACCTCTTGAACACCAATATCTATTGGCCTCTTTCCATTATGCTAAAGGGACTTATCAACTTTGGGAGCAACAGTGGTATATCCTCTTCTCTTATACATTACATAGTTCCCTGGTGGAACTATTCTTCTTTGTGGACATTTATTCAAAATAGCAAGAGCCCTTTCTGGATCACTCTCAACTACTCTCTTCCTCTTCTCATTTAGAGTTTGTATTATTCCCTCAAAAATATTCATCAGGGAATCAATTTTGTAAGACCATGGGAAAAAATCCTTTAAAGGATCATAAGTCTTGTCATAATTATGAACAAAGTCCAAAGACTTCTTGCATGTCATCCATTTTTCCTTCTTGACTTCTTGAAAATCCAGGTCAAAAATGTTCCTGATGATATCTTCTGGATAATTGAATTGATGCTTTAATATTATACAATTAGTTCTCTTCCTGAACATACCCATGATAAAATCCTCATTATCTACACATCTGGACACAGAAGTGGCTAAGTGATAAGGCTCAAAATATTTATCAAACTGTGTCCACCCACCTTTGGCTATGATAAAGTGATGGGCTCTAGTGAGGGTACGAAAGATACTTCCTTTCATCTTTCCAGTCAGGGCTTCTTCCTGTAACCCACCTAATTGTCTTATAGTCTCTGCCAGTCCAATCTTGAGTGGGACTTTGTAAGGTACCACATAAGGGGTACCTCTGAAACCATAAACCCTAATTACTATGGAAAAAGGGTATAAGATTAAATCTCCCCAATTGTGAGTGATTTTTAACTCTGGGGCATATTCCATAGTCCTTAAAAGCATCATCATTTCATTATGAACTCTAGCATTTTGGTTGCTCAGTAATGACTTAAGTCTGGTTGCAAAAACTTTGTCAAAATATACCTAGCTAGAATTCTTCCTATCCGATGATAAATTAGCACTCCACATCTAGACAGGCAATTCTTTACCATCTTGGAATTTTTCCAATTCCATTTCTTCTTCAAAGAAATCAGCACTGTTGAATAAGAACATATGCATCATGAGGGAATACCAACCCATTGTTTTCTATATATTGCCATCTTGGATCCCTGACAGACCATCATGCATTTCCTAAGCAATATAAGATGCATAGTCAAACACTACTGACAAGTGGGGATGCAGAATCTGAACAACCATCAACATTATATGGACATGCATTACCCCCTCTTCATCTATGCCCAAAACATTGCACAAAGCACTGTACATTTTTCTGGCTTTGCCATTAAAAAGATCCAATTTAAAGGGTTCTGGGGTTCTAGGCCCTATCACTACCAAGTCTCCTATTTTTTTGGCATACCCCTTCACTACTTCACCCCTGTAATAGTCTCTTTGGTTATTGTATATTTCTTTGAAATACTCAAGATCAATATCATCCATATTTTGGGAGGGATCAGTCGGCTTGAAAATCCTTTTGATTTCATCTGCTGATATAGTCAATATTATGTTTCCCCGGGTGTCCCTAACAACCCTAGTCACCTTATCATAAGTCTTTGCGATCAAGATGAATAAATCATTATCCATGAACACACTGGGAGCTATCAGTTTTCCCACATCTAATTCCCAAATATTATAGTCTGGGGTAGAGTCATTTCTCTAACTATAGGCCATTCTGAACAGGGTGAGGCCATCAAAACTGGTCGTAGCATCCTTTTCCCATCTACTAGAATCATACAATCCTTCTCTAATATTAAAATGAGGATGCAATGGGACTATCTTTTTAGCTTGTGTGGAATCCCCTGAAGACAGTGGTAATTGTTGCAATAAGTCTTCCCTGACATTTCTCTTCTTGTAATCAACTTCTCTAGAGATTTTGATTCTAGGGGCCATTCTAAGGGTTTTCTATCAATACTGGAATTGGGTTCTGAAACAAAAGCTCTAAGACCTTTCTAAACTGCAAATTCTATCTCAATTGGAATGCTATTGAATCAGTAAGATTACCCGTTCAACACAGAAGTCGCGTGGAGCTGGTTTTCTTTGCAATTCTATCTTCGCTTAAATGGTTTTGGTGAATTATTAAGGCTACAGTTGGCTTAATCAATTTTACAGCCTCAGTCAAATCAGTCTTTCAAATTGAATTCTACTGGAGATGTTACACATTGTGCAATTAATCTGCAAGCTTCAATTTTGTGGCTTAACGGCTCTGCAACTTGTTTTATCAATTTTGAATTTTGACCATCAATTCTGGGCATCATCCTTTGCATCTAACGACCATCTTATTTTCCCAAAAACAACTGTCAACTAAGGACACGTGTCACCATCGCTTAATCGCTTACTCGTTAGATGTCAAGCACTTTTCCTTTAAGTGATTAAGTGAGCCGTCAGATATGGAACAACTTAATTAAAGTTTAAACTCTCATTAGCTTTGAATACCTGGGCCCACCAACTGCTAGATGTCATCACTGCTTAATCGCTTACTCATTAGATTCCATGCACTTTTCCTTTAAGAAATTAAGCGGGCCAGTCGATCTTTTCAAACTTGTGCACTATTTAATAGAATACCTTTACGACTGTTCAGCCCTACCAAGGACACGCATCATCACCGCTTATTCACTTAATCGCTAGATGTCGTGCATCTTTCTTTTAAGCATTTAAGCGCACTGTCCAATCTTTTCATAGTTTCTC
Source organism: Thuja plicata (assembly GCA_018584345.1). Taxonomy (NCBI): domain Eukaryota; kingdom Viridiplantae; phylum Streptophyta; class Pinopsida; order Cupressales; family Cupressaceae; genus Thuja; species Thuja plicata. The sequence goes on from MU225419.1 coordinate 185,476, forward strand.
ACCTTTTAACTAAGGACTCTCTCAACATGCTCGGCCCCACCATGGACACGCATCATCACCACTTATTTGCTTAACCACTAGATGTCATGCATCTTTCTTTTAAGTGTTTAAGTGCGCCGTCTGATCTTTTCTAACTTGCTCAATACATAGGGTGATGACGTAAAAGGGGCTTTACATAGCGGGACTTAGGAATTATTAAAGCGGTTAGGATGATACAATATTTTGGCAAAAAGTAACCCATTTAACATGGACACATGACTTAAGGTGACTTAAGTGACCGAAAAGGTAACACAAAAATAGAACCAACCGAGGCATTTAGGGTTTTTTTTAGTCATTTTTAACCATTTTCAATTAGGTTAAGGGTTTGAGGAACTTTACAGAGGCATAAGGATACTTTGAAACTTGATTTCAAAGCCCTAGACATTATTAATGACAAGAGACCCTAAGAAAATTACATGGCACACCTTAAGTAAGAAATAGCACCAACATGAGGTCCTGTAGGAAACACATATTCAGTATCCAAGTATTTAGTAACATCATTTCCAATACCTAATAGGTGGAGTCTTATCATGCTTTTCCATGATGCAAAGTTTTCCTTGTTCAACTTAGGCACATCTCATTTTCTCATCTTGTGATCTTTTTCTTAGGTCTTGAAACCTTCCTTTCTAATCACACAAGCTCTGATACCAATTGTTATAATAACTGAGAGAGCAGGGGGGGTGAGTTAGTGGCCTCAAAAATTAATCCAAAACTTTATACCACATATGTAAATCTCTAGTTATCTTCAGTCCTATAAGATGTATGCCTTTAACTACTCTTATCAAATAACTACTGCTCGAAGTTTACTGTTAATCCTTTTTTCTTAAGCTTTACCGAATACCAGTTTATCCTTTTCTAGCTTTTACCAAAATACATTAAATAACTTAATGCTTACTAATCAATCCAATATAGTAATGTGTAAAGAAAAATATCAAAGCAATGAGCCATAAATAGATTGACACATGGATTTTTAACGTGGAAACCCTATTAAGGGAAAAACCACTTGGGACCGGTAACCCAAAATTTTCACTCTTCTAAAGTGAGCTCAGTGAAGAGCCAACCTTGTTAAAGGTTACAAACACACTGTTAAGTGCAACCTTGTTAGAGGATTTATCACTAACTTTTTATCACTTTATATCTGGCATTCTCTATGCTATCTTCATGATAAACCTTTTAATACTCCTTGGGATGTATCTCAATATATAAAGGATGGTTAGATCCTACTCGGTTAAGAGACTTTCTGAATCAATGGTTAAACTGAAACAGTATATGATTTGTTCATATATACAACTTAAAATTTTAGATGTTAAGATCTATTTTAATCTCATAATACATTTCTGATCAATATTTCCCTTTAATACCTTTTCTCCACTTCTTTTTTCTTGGTGATGTTGTGTTCCTTTGTTGCTTGGTGTCCATAGCAATCTTTTAGCTATGTCTTATAGCTTGTTGATCAGGTCTGATGAATTCTTCTTCACCAGTATCTCTTCAACATCTTCTTCTCTATTCACCCACCAATTCATAATGAATTATCTTGTCTCTCTTATAGACATGATTTCACTGTTTGTCTTTCTTTCTCTTGGTGTGATCCACAATTCTCACCATTCTTTCTTTAAAGCATACTTCAATTTTATCATGTAGATTTCTCCTTGACAACTAGAATAAAATAGCTTTAAAACTCTAGCTTATCTCTGGATTTTAACTTGTTGATGAAAACAATGTGATCAACCATTTAACTCCATATTTAGCTCTTGCCAGCTAAGTCTTTTGTCATTTATGAACTTCAGTTCTTTTTGATGTTTAACTCCTTGTTAGCTTCGATCTTGTCTTCAGTTGTCCTCGGGGCTTCTCTATTCATTAGGGTTGTTTGTCTATCGGGGTTGTCTGTCCATCGAGTAACATTGTGGTTCTTCTCGTCGGTAATGCTTGCTCAGGCATATTTCTCAGGTATCACTGTGACTCTTCTCTAGAGGTTATCTATCTGTCAGGGTGCACTGTCCGTCAGTGTTTGTTGTCACTTAGTGCATACTGAACTTTTATGCATTACTGATAGCATAACCTTTATCTCTCTAGTTCTTTGAAGTCTTTGACACTATGTATATAACCAATCAGATTATATCAAGTTGACATCAATGATAATACAATACATTAACTGATTTAATGTCTTGTATTAATGTTCTGCAGCTCGGTGATCATCAACTTGACATCTTCAAACATTCAATCAGTTATGGTTCATCACCCCATTTATGATATTTTATTTTAGACTTTAATGTTTCTCTAAGACATTGTTTTAAATTTTGAGTTCATGAACCTTGTGGTTAATATTTGTTTTAAGTCATATTGTTGAATAATCCTACTATGTCTTGTGACCTTTTTGACAAATACCATGGATACTAAATGAATGCAATATGATTATGTTTTCATGGATAAATGATGATTAATGTTATATTTTAAATAATTATGAATATGTTGGGATATTTGTATGTTAACCGTGGTGGATGTTTCTATTTGAAGAAGTCCAAGGATGATAAGATGGAGTAATGCCATCACTTATATGTGGCAGATGCTTTGAAGAGGTCAAGGAGAACATAGAAGGATACAAAATTGTTGTGGACATCAAGCTAGATGTTGTAATCACATAGGACTCATTGGATTAGTTAAAAGAATAATTATCTTCTTATTTACTTTCCATGTCTAATGGTGAAAAAAATATAGGAAAATTTGTAATGAGAAGTAAATAATGGAGCAGAGTCCTACTATGTTTCACCCTTCTTGTTCCTAGATTTCATGCTTTGAATAAAGATCCTTGTCCTAGTTGTTAGGAATGGAGAAACTGAAGTAGTTAGGTAGTTATAGTTTCTTTTCTATAAATTTTCTCATCTTTTCCTAAAAAGTGGTTGGTCAAGAAGATAATGTACATTGTAGTTTTACTATTGAAGCATTCTGAATAAAGACTAAGTTCAGTTATCTCTATTATAGCATGAATGGATAATGTTATTGTAAATGTGTACTCTTTGAGGTTTAGTCACTTATTAAGAAGACTCATCCAAGGGGCCCCACTTAGTGAGGATTCTACCTTTTTTTTGTATGTTAATCTCTAACTGTTTGTATTATGTTTCTAGCAATGTTAACAGTTGACTATTCCTACAACCACAAAATCATAACCTCTATGAGTGTTCCTATAGCCAAGACAGAACAAAGTAGTTATCCTTACTAAGTTAGAGGAATTATTGTTTCAAAATGAGTTTCAGTGAGTTTATTTGTAGTAGATTTTAGTAGGAGTATATGTGTTGTATTTCCTTCATTTTTTTTAGTTTAGCACTTCAATTATTCACATTTAGGATAGTATATCCCTAAAAACTCTTAATGTACAAACAATGTTGTCTCATTTCAAGTCAAACGTCTCTAGGTTGATAAGATAAATGAGCTTTACTGATGAAATTTGATAGCTATTTTGTAAAGACATCATGTCTCTGACTTGAGGTGTCATCATGTTGGTTTCCTGTCCATTATTTGAGACCAATACTACCTACTATATAATTGAACATGATTTGATCTATAGATACACATCTTATTGTTTGTTTTTATTGACATAAATTTTTCATGCTTACTCTATATTTATTTGGATGACATTTAATTTTGTATACTTCATTTGAATCTTTGATGATTTAATTTAATTACTTTTATTATAATAAGCTTTATTATTTCTTTGTAATTATGGTTAACCTTACATGTTATCTACATCTTCTAGGTATAATGGTCAATAAGGGTTCAAAAAATTAAATGTACTATTATTGTAAAATTTGGAGTAAGAAATTGGTTTAGTTACTTTTATCTAAGACAAACACATAGAATATATTCTCTAATATTTGTACATTGTTAAATTGTATACAATATATTAATTGATTTACTGAAAGGGATATGTTGACAAATACAAACAAAACCATAAAATATATACTATATAGTAATTCAAACATATGAGATTTGATATTTATTCTTGAATGTAAAATTTAATAGTTTTTTTTCTCATAAATTTTAATATTAAGAATATAAATAAATTTAATTAATAATTGAAATATGTTGATGAACTATAACTGTTTATATGTTTGAAGTCATTTGTTGATATTCAACCGAGTTGCAGAAGTGATGATAAATATTATCAGTTAATGTATTGTCATTGATGTCAACTTTTTTGAGTGTTATTATGGTGGAAAACATTTGTTATGTATTGAAGATCTGGAACAAACAAAGTTTTGTGGTCGGTAAATGAAGATTTCAGTATACACAGAGTAACAGAGGACACTGAGTAAAATCCAGTGTTTACCAAGTGACAATATTAACCGAGCAAGGGTTTGCGGACACAACTATTTATTAAAGAAATTTAATTATAACCGAGGCTGACTTTGATACTTAGCTGGCAATTGATGATTTTGAGGTAAAAGATAAAGTTTGTTATTTGATCAAACGGTTATTAAAATTCAATGAAGATCATACGATAGAGATTGAAACGTGTTTTTAACATAACTACTGAAGATGGATCAAGCGGGAAAATGAACAATGGAGATTTAGCAGCAAGATTTGAAGGATGAAAATTAAATGATACATGATGTCTGTATATGAGACAAGAGATTCATTTTGTGAATTAGGTGTGATGAAATATGTTGAAGCATACTTGAAAATTTATGCATGACTGATCAAACTAGTTAAAGACAGAACCAATTGTAATTCTGCAGATATCACTTAGCACAGAGAAAATAGAGCATAACCGAGCTAAACAAAGATGAAGAATGAGATGAACTAAAGTGAAAAAATTGATCAGAGGTATTATGTACTTAGAATAGATCTCAATATCTACAAATCAAAGTTATATTTGAATCAGATCATTACTGTATCAGTTTAACCATTGTTACAGATAAATCTCTTGACCGAGTGAGACAGTGAGTCCTTATTAAAACATTAAGAGAATGTTGATCGTTTTCTTGTTGACCCCATAGCGAATGCATGGTCAAGAGAGAACTGGTAGTTTTAAATCCTCTAACAAGGTCACATTTAATAGTGTGAATTGTAACCTTTACATGGTTGACTCCTCACTGATCTCACTTCAAAAGAGTGAAAATATTTTGGGTTACCGGTCCCAGGTGGTTTTTTCCTTAGCAGGGTTGAACCGCGTTAAAAATCTGTGTCAATGTGCATGAATGTTGCGAATTTTTATTTTAATTTACACTTTATTTTTTTGACCTAGATCAGTAATCACGGTATTAATTTACTGATACTTGGTAAACACTATTGATTAAAGTTTAAGTTTACAGAATACACTTTCACCGAGTTGAATTATATGATTGAATATGTTTTGATATACATCTGGAGAAATTTGGGAGTGTAGGATAATTTGTGAGGAAATTGATTCTAACTGATTCACCCTCCCTCTCAGTTATTCTAACAGTTGGTATCAGAGAAACAATGCTTATTAGTGTAGTAGTGCTTTTCAAAAAGTTATAAAGGACTTAAGCTAAAAATCACAAGATGTATAAGAGAGATGCACCTAAGATGAACAGGGAGAACTTCCCGACACGGAAAAGAAGAATGAGATTATACCTATCTGGAATTGCAACCAACTTTGGAGATTTTCTTGATAATAAATTCATCCTACCTACTGGAGCTTTAACAGTAAATTAGTTGAAGGAAAAACATGAAAATAAACTCATTATGGTGGAGATTGCTTCTTCACTTACATATTCATAATTTGAAGACATCAAGGCATGTACAAGTGGAAAGAAGATGTGGGATTGACTTACAATATTTTATGGAGGACATGTAAATGTACTTAGAGCCAAAGATGAGAGCCTTCATGGAAATTTTGATGACATGAGGATGAAGGAAGGAGAAAACATCACACAATACAGTAACCAAATTAAGGATGTTGTGGGAGCTATTCAAGGATCTGGTGGAACCATAGATAAAGACACAATTGTGAGTAATATTCTTAGAACTCTATTGCCTATATATGTTGCAGATTTACTTATGGCAGCTAGTTGATTGTATGTTTGTCATTGATGACAACATATAATATACAATAGTGATTCTGTATGTACTTATTATAATGATGATATCAATCCTTGCATGGATATATACAGGTTGTAGACATGTTTAGTATGTTATATTCATACACACAGACTCAGATATTACTTTTCATTTGTGTTGTGTAATTCTATTAGTGGAAGTTACAGTTTGTAGAGTGTATCTGCACAGATCCAACGTATTTGCATTGGTTCTTGAGTTGTGCCTATCTTTGGGATATGCATGTGTATATTCATGATTAGTTATGAGTTGATGATAGTTATCTAAAGGTGCCAAATGTGTTTCAAGAAGATTGCAAAGTTAGAGTTAATTTGGTGAGGCTGACTTAGTGAAGCGTCGTGTCTATTTAGTTTATATTTGCATGGTTGTAATTATGCTTGCGTGATTAGTAAAGCCAAAAAGGATGTTATGAAAAGTTTTCTAATAGGTCCCATGATCTCATACTTTGATGAATATACTTATAGCAAGTCATTTGTGATACGCTAAGTGTGAATGATACGAAAGAAGACAAAAAATGTACAGAGCAGAATATCAGTTGTGTTTCATTCATCAAGGGTCTATGTGAAGAAGCAGTGGAAGATTACAATACATTGGAACTGATCAAGATAGTAGGTCTACTCTATATTTCATCATCAGATATAGTGCATATTTTTTCTACAGAAGGTTGTAGCCTTCACCATTAAGCAGTGAGCTTTTGGGCAGTGAGTCCACCACCACTAACAGGGTTATATATAAAAGACTCCTAACAGGGTCTGACCCTTAACCAGGTCACTATACTTATTGCATTATAAAGTACAACTCCTAATAGGGTTGAAATATCTTTTAACAGGGATTAGTATAAACAAGTATAGTTCATTGTGGGTACTAATTCCCAGCAGGGTTTTTACCATTTGGTTTCCCCGTAACCAAATTGTGTCGTTATCTATTGTGTTATCTAAATGTGCATTTGCTTTATTATATTTTGGAGTTAATAAGGTTAAAGAATCAAATAAGCTGATAACTGATTCACCCCCCCCCCCCTCTCAGTTA
>MU225419.1:203659-220273 GCA_018584345.1 Thuja plicata
GTTGATAGTTTGACCCGTAGCCAAGGTGTAAGTGGATAAAGCTTTTTTGAGATTCCTTGCTTCTTTAACAGATGCTTCGCCCATAATAAGAGTATCATCAACAAACTGTTCATGGGAGAAAATAATTTTGTCTGAGGAGGGACAAAGACCAGACAGGGTACCAGAAATAACAAGTTTAGAGATATATCTACCGAGACCTCCAGCCAAAATAGCAAACAGAATAGGAGAGATAGGATCCCCCTGTCTAAGACCCCTTGTAGGTTTGAAAAAATTAGAAGATCCGCCATTAACCATCACTGATGAGGAAACAGTAGAAACCAATTGGTTTATAATTTTAATTACCCCCTCATCAAAACCAAAACTGCTAAGAACCTTATGGAGGAACTTCCAATCAACCCTGTCATAAGCTTTTGAGAGGTCCAGTTTTAAATGACTGTTATGTTTCTAAAAGAGAAATATGAAGATTTTAAGATGTTTAAGTGGTATAAGGAAAAAGTTGAAAAAGAAACTGGTAAAGATCTGAAGTGTCTAAGATCTGATAGAGGTGGTGAATTTATATCTAATGAGTTCACTAAAATTTGTAATGAGAATGGAATCAAAAGACAATTTTCTGCACCAAGGACACCACAACATAATGATATTGCACAAGAAGAAGGAATTGCTATGGAGAAAATTTTGCACCCATTGCTAGACTTGAAGGAGTAAAGATACTACTTGCATACGTTGCATATAAAGCATTGAAGGTATATCAGAGGGATGTGAAGTCAACATTATTGAATGCAATACTTGAAGAGGAGGTATACATTGAACAACCTAAAGGATTTGTTGATCCTGATCAAACACACATGGTATGTAAGCTACATAAAGCTTTATATGGACTGAAGCAAGCACCAAGAGCATGGTATGAAAGAATTCATTCTTATCTAATCAATATTGGATTTATTAGAATAAGTGACAACAATAATTTGTATTTAAAAGGTGGAAATGAAGATAAGACACTTATTGTTGAGATATTTGTGGATGATATAATATTTGGAGGTAATGATAACTTGTGCACATCATTTGCTAATGAAATGAGGAAAGCATTTGAGATGTCGATGTTTGGTCAAATTAAATTTTTTATGGGATTGAAAATTTTACAAAAAACTGTAGGAATATACATGATCACTCAATCAAAATACATCAAGGATGTATTAAAGACATTCAGAATGGAAGAATTTAAACCAGTCGGAACACCTATGGTGACAGGATGGAAACTAAAAAAAGAGGACAAGAAACCTGAGGTAAACCAAACCTTGTACAAACCTATGATTGGTAAATTGATTCATGTTGTACACACAAGACCTGACATTGCACATGTTGTTGGAATAGTAGCAAGATTTTCTACTAACCCCAGAGAGTCACATATGAAAATAGTTAAAAGAATTTTTAGATATTTGAAGAATACTTAGGATTATGGACTTTGGTATTAAAAAGAAGGAAAATTTGAATTGAAAGTCTATACAGATGCTGATTGGACTGGAAATATAGATGACAGAAAGAGCACAACTGGTTGAGCATTTTTTATTTGAGAAAGGCTAGTTACTTGGATTAGCAAGAAGCAAGGTTGCATATCACATTCTACTGTAGAAGCAGAGTATGTTGTTGCTGCTGCAAATTTTTCTAACATATCATGGATAAAACAATTGTTGAAAGGAATGAATGAGGAGATCACTGACCTAGTGATGATTTATTGTGACAACATGAGTGCTATTAATATTTCAAAGAACCCTGTGATGCATGCAAAGACAAATCACATTTCTATAAAATATCACTACTTGAGGGAACAAGTACAAGACAAACAAGTAATACTGGAATATGTACTTGATCAAAAGAACAGCTTGCAGACATATTCACAAAACCCTTGCCAAAGATACATTTGAGTACTTGAGAGGTAGACTAGGGGTTTGTCCCTTGTCTATTGGTAACTGATATAATAAGGAGGTTGCATCAACCTACATAAAATCAAAATATCAATCATGTTGATGCAAAAGATGAACTGGACTGAAACAGAGATATCAGTACACAACAAGGTACTTACTACACCGAAAATTAGAGATATTTCATTTGGCTAGTCAAGAGCTGTTTATTTTTTTTGGCATTGTTGTCAAAGGGAGAGAAAATGATCAGTGAAATATATATCCACTAAAGGGAGGAAAGAGAAAGGGAGAGACATTTAATCTACAGAGAGATTCACGAATTGAAATGAAAAAACTACAGGGATAGTCTGCATATTTTCATATTTTTTTTACACTGACACATATTATATTCAAGCTAGGGAGAGCTACTGAATTGTTATAGTTGTAGAAGAAAATTTTTGTATTTTTTGTATAGAATTTTATATTGCATATTTCATATTTTGTTGCCATCAATGCCAAAGGGAGAAATTGATGAACTATAACTGTTTATATGTTTGAAGTCATTTGTTGATATTCAACCGAGTTGCAGAAGTGATGATAAACATTATCAGTTAATGTATTGTCATTGATGTCAACTTATTTGAGTGTTATTATGGTGGAAAACATTTGTTATGTATTGAAGATCTAGAACAAATAAAGTTTTGTGGTCAGTAAAAGAAGATTTTAGTATACACTTAGTGACAGAGAACACTAAGTAAAATCCAGTGTATACCGAGTGACAGTATTAACTGAGCAAGGGTTTGTCGACACAACTATTGATTAAAGAAATAACCGATGTTGAATTTGATGCTTAGCTGGCAATTGATTATTTTGAGGTAAAAGATAAAGTTTGTTATTTGATCAAAAATTCAATGAAGGTAGGATGACAGAGATTAAAATGTGTTTTTAACATAACTATTGAAGATGGATCAAGCAGGAAAATGAATGATGGAGATTAAGTAGCAAGATTTGAAGGATGAAAATTAAATGATACATGATGTCTATATAAGAGATAAGAGATTAATTTTTTGAATCAGGTGTTATGACACATGCTGAAGCATACATGCAAATTTATGCATGACTGATCAAACTAGTTAAAGACAGAGCCGAGTGTAATTCTACAGATATCACCGAGCACAAAGAAAACAGAGCATAACTGAGCTAACCAAAGATGAAGAATGAGATGAAATAAAGTGAACGAATTGATTAAAAGTATTATGTACTTAGAATATATCTAAATATCTACAAATCAGAGTTGTATTTGAATTAGATCATTACTGTATCAGTTTAACCATTGTTACAGATAAATCTCTTAACCGAGTGGGAGAGTGAGTCCTTATTAAAACATTAAGAGAATGTTGATTGTTTTCTTGTTGACCCCATAGTGAATGCATGGTCAAGAGAGAAATGGTAGTTTTAAATCCTCTAACAAGGTCACATTTAACAATGTGCATTGTAACCTTTAACATGGTGGCTCCTCACCAAGCTCACTTCAGAAGAGTATAAATATTTTGGGTTATTGGTCCTAGGTGGATTTTCCCTTTGTAGGGTTTCCACATTAAAAATCTATGTGTCAATGTGCATGAATGTTGTGAATTTTTATTTTACTTTACACTTTATTTTGTTGACTTAGATGGTAATTACAGTATTAATTTACTGATACTCTATAAACACTATTGATGAAAGTTTAAGTTTACAGAATACACTTTCACCGAGTTGAATTATATGATTGAATTTGTTTTGATATACATCTGGAGAAATTTGGGACTGTAGAATAATTTGTGAGGAAACTGATTCTAACTGATTCACCCCCCCCCTAGTTATTCTAACATATGTATTATAAATAATTATAAAATACAAAACATATTGTACTTTAAAAATTTTATATACAAAATCTAATCAAAATTTATTTATATATAAAAAAAATTAAATATAAGATTAATTTGTTTGAAGATTCCAAACCATGAAAGTAACTACCCTTCCCAACAATTATCTCATATGTGTTATACAAATTACCATACAAACTATAAAACATAAGTGTCCATGATCTCACTTAATAACAAAATCATGAAAATTATTTTTCTTGAAACTGATTGGCTAATTGGTTTGGGGTCTTATTACACAAATTTTAAGAAAACAATGTCCATGAAAATACCCAAATCTGAGTTAATATTTTTTGGTTTTCATTTTTATTAAAATTTGAGTACCTTAATTATCATGCGACATTAGGGTCACTAATTTATTTAAAGAATACTAATTTTGCACATAATAATTTTTCTATAACATTAGACAATAATACAATTAAGTTCAACATATTTAAATAAGTTGAAATTATTAAAATTACTTTCAAACTTGACAATAAATATTTGAATATATTATAATTAAAATAATATATATCAAATATTTTATTTTAAATCAAATATATGCTTTTGATTAAGTAAAATAGGTTTTACAGGGTGCCTGAAACCCAGAACAGAGCGAAAGCCCAGATTGAAAGGACAAAACCAATCAAATGAAATAGGCCACCACAGGGCTGCAGAACCAGGTTCTGAAAGGGCCTTGGAACCCTATACACTCAACATTGCAAAATAATTTTCTTTTTGAACCAGCATCCCAGAGACAGTAACCTACCAGCAACTAAGAAAGATGAAACACTAAAACCCTAGTTGCCCATAAAACAGGCCAAAGCCATACATCAATAATTTTACTAGAGTTTTAAAACTCCCTAATAGTAGACCAGGGTTTTGACATGGAACCTAGAACCAACAAGACCAACATCAAAGAACATACTATCAACATCCATCTGCCTACACCTATTAACCACCAGCAACAAGACTCTGAAATGATAAAAAGGGAGGAAAACAATGAACTGCCTCTTCCTTGTCTGTGGAAATAGATCTGATACCCATAAACACAAGAGGAAAACCTCTAGTTTGGAACAAGCACCTCATCACAGCCCACTCCACCCGCAAAAAAAAGGGTCAACCCCCAGCTGGTTCAAGCAAGCCACCATGTTGCGACAAGAAGGATGAGACCACCCACCACCAGTAGCAATCTCCTCCCAGTAGGCACAGACCACCTCAATAGGTTGAGCCTTCACCTCAATAGGAAGAGAGGAAAAAGAAGACTGGAGTGAAGAGGGACTCCACCTCCAAGAAGCCACACGATAAGCACCCACCTCAATAGGGGTATACTCCACCTTAGTAGGAGTATAACACAGAGGGAAAAGAAAAAGAAGGAGGCCATCTGTGTTTGAAAAAACTTCCAAAAATAGGGGAGGAACAACAACAATCAAAACTACCATGATGAAATAGGAAGAGATACGACCTTGCCAAATAGGGTCCTGCCTATCTGCAACTGCAACACAGGTAGGCCGCATACCAAGTTGAACACATTTTCTACACCAGGGCATCTCTTCCACACCCTATCTACTCCCTCTACCATAAACAGGGCAACATGAACAAAGATGAAGAGGCATAGATCAAAGAGAAAGCATCTCACAATAACTTGCTCCCCTCACAACCAGGAACACAGAATGGGAATCATCCAATGCCACAACCTCATGTCTCATCTCTGCCACAAAGAAAAACATGGATCTCCTAGTCCCACACCCAAGGAGATAGGAAACGACCACAACCCCACCAATGGAAACACTACCATCATACCCAGTTGTGTGAGCATCAACTCCATTCGCTCCATCTGCCTCCCCAACCTCTGCTTAACACCAAGTATTGTTGCCTCTGTCGCTATCTCTGCCAAACTGCTCCTGCCTTCGCTGAGACCCCTCCCAGATCAAGCAGAAGCCGCCAACACACTGCACACCAGGCAAGGAACTCATTGCTCCCTCTATCCTCATCACTATCTCCTCCCTCCTTGTTGCCCTCTTCTATGTCTTCCACACCTATGGAAATCAAATATATGATAATTATATAAAAAAATCAAATTATATTATTAATTTTTAAAATATTTTGTCATGCCCAAAATTTTGGGTCAAAACACAACCAACAAATTTTTTTCTTGAAGTGAAAAGGTTCCACGTTGAAGTTGCGGGAAAGAGGATTCAATGACGTGGTCACAAAAGACTCTGGTGATCAACCTCAACAATGTTGTAACCAAATGATGTTAGGTGATATCGGTATAATCGAAGAAGATCGTTGATCATCTTCTCGATCAATATCGTCGATCTTCGATCTAAAAGGCTTATAGGTTATCTAGGAGGAATAGAATGTTATAGTTTACGTCATTCTACATAATAGGATAACCATACCCCAATAGGGTACATATCAAGCCAATATGATTCTATTAATCGTGTGGTCCAATTATGGAAATAATGATTATAAAATTAAATTTGTCGTTTACATCAATATTTGTTTTCAAATGAATAATTACTAATTCAATTTTCAACAAATATAAAATTTAATTTGACGCTTACATCAATATTTGTTTTCAAAAGATTAAATACTAGTTCAATTTATAATTACGACATACCCATTTAATCGATGTACTTTTAACCAATTAACACTTTCAAGGGTAACATTAGTTTATGTTAAATATTATCGAAATTTATGATTCAATAACATTTATGGTAGTAATTGATAAATATGATATATATTAATTAATTATAATATTTATTAATTAGTTACTATACTTATAATATATCGATTATTAATATAATCATGCTATAACATTAGCATGCAGTACCATGAATATTAACTAATATCCTATTTTAAAAACCTTGTCATATAGAATCCATCTATAATTATTAACTATCCTTAATTATTAACATTACTATCTATCTACAATAAAACAAGACTTAATTTTCAAATTTCATATTTTATTAACATAAGGAATTAATTCCGCAACATAATAGCAAACATACATATCTTCCATCTAGAACTAAAGTTTTCCACTACACTATACAATTTAGATAAACTATGTCTAACGATTTTACTTTACTATAATTAACCAATGAGGAACATCCCTAATGTAATAATCGTTCTATGATTTATTTACTCATACTATAGTCTCAAAATTTATATTTATCTAACACAATTTAAGTGAAAATACATCGATTAGGTGGGGCCACTTGATTTTAAATAATCATAAAACAACAAATAATTCTTTTGCAAAATTCACCTAATTACAAAAATACACTATTTATACTTAATTTTAAATAACCATAATTCAACAATTAAATCTATTACAAAATTCACCCAATTTCAAAAATACTCTATTAATAATAATGTCTATAAAGAATGGAATAATGATATCTTTCTAAAAACAAGTGCAATATCATACTACTTTAATTAAGTTTTTGATTACGGTAAAAGAAGGTTTTGAAGGGAGCCCCGAAACCCTATAACAAAACAAAGGAAGGAAAGGCTAAAAAAGCCCCAACATACAACAGATTGTCCCAAGTAGGGGACCAATCAACAGAGGGTCAAAACCCAAATTTAACAATAACTAATACAAAACAAAAAGCAAAAAAGCAGCTGGAAAGAAAGCAGAGAAGAAACCCGCCAGCACTAAGATCAGAGAGATTTCAGAAGGCTTTCAGCTTCCACCAGCTGACTCCTCATTGTTGCCACATTCTCTTTCAGATTCATAAGGTCTGGGTCTTCATTCTTTTGCACCTTAGATCTTGTTCGAGTTCCCAGACCCGAGTGCTGGGAAGAAGCTGGGTGGTCTGCAGTATCTTTGTTGTTTTCCAGCCAGCTACTCAAAGAAATCAAATTCTCGAGAGTTGCTTTCATTCCTGTATTAACCAGTGTGAGTAATTATTTCAGCAACTCTTCATTCCCGTTGACCTTCTTCTGGATTGGAGTCATTGCTTCTTCAACAGCATTTCTTATTTTTACCTCAATAACTTCATTAACAGAAACATTAGAGTTTTGGGAGATATCGTTCCTGAAAGTATTGATGGTATCTTCAATTATAGAACTTTTGTTCTCCAGTTTAATACAACGGTTTTTAAGCTCCACCAGATCTGACTGAACCCACTTATCCAAATTATAACTGTATATAGATTTGTTTTTAGCAATTTCCAAAGGAGACAAGATAGTAGTTCTTCTCACCACACTATCCATCCTGCGGATGTCTGTTTGGAGTGAGTGAACGTTCCTTCCCGTGACATTTCTATTTGTGTCCTCTTTCCTGTTATCCTTCTCATGACATGGGGAATAATACGGCTCAGAATTATACTCTTCCAGTACTTTGAAACTGTTATCCCCTGAATACTCAACATTACTATCAATAGTATTAGTGTCTGCTTCTTTATTCTTCACAGTCTCAGCCCCTTTAGTCTCCTTTCCAACTGGGTTGTCAGTAAACTGACCAGGATTAACTTTTTCCCCTGATTTAGGGATGATATTACTACCCCTTGCATTAAAATTATCAAGGTCATCCACGACATTCTCCACAGGGGTAGAATGAGGCATTTCAGGATTGGGAACCTGCTGACTATTCTGGGCATCAATAAAAACAGAGCCCCGAGAGGTAATATTTTTAGCATCCGAAGACTGGATCTGAGAAGGAATGTCAGGAACAATTTCTTCCGAAACATCGATGCCATCAGGAGGATTAGGTTTCTTCAAGACATCAGGAGGTAAAGAAGAGGATGGGCCAGAGGAGGGGGAAACTTTTTTAGATTTTGAGGGGCTGGGCAGAGTCCCCACCATCTTTCTCTTCTTGACCTGGGCAGGAATGGGGTCAGGGACATGACTTCTGGCATAGTCAGCTATAAGATTGATAAGACCAACATGAAGAATTGGGGCATTCTTCACTCTGAAGTCCGAAATGCTTTGATTAAGAGACCAAAGTAGGAAAAAGAAAAAAGAGACAAGGATTTCATGTCGAAAATGATTGACAAGGACGAAGTGATAGTTGTAAACCCTAGTATATCTTCCCTCTAAAGTGAAATATTCCATAATGAATTTTAAAACAGAGCCCCAAACTTTTTCTATGTTCTCAATTTCAACAAAATCCCTCTTACCTTTAACAAGGAGCGCCCTTTCCTCATCAGACTCTGGGAATTTTTTATACGCTCTGGTTCCTGTTTTGACCTCCTTGGAGTAATTCATCCCTTCCAGAGGGAGCCCTGTTATTTCAGACAGAACCTCCAAACTGAGTCTGAAAGACTTTCCTGCAATGTTGACCATACCCTTATCCCATCCTTCCGCAAAAGCTTTTGTAATCTCAGGGTCAAATCCATGAAGACGCTTCAGAAAATGATGGACTTTCCCTTTTTCCAGAATCCTCCAAACTTGTTTGTCTTTTTTCCACTTGCACTCCACAGGTTCCTCCCTTCTGAGGTCTCCTCCCATGGCGATAAGTTTCGCCTTCTCTTTTCCCTCTGCCTGATGCTCGTTCTTTTGATGCTTTGTCTCGATCAGACTGATAATACTGATCTCTTCCTCTATTATCTTCGCATGCTCAAACTGATTGCATTTAAAAGTAATAATGACCTTGATCATAGAAGTTTGGGAAATAATAATTAGAGTAACACTCCGCAACTTGTGAATGTACTTTCCCCTGATTTTGCCGTCATACCAATTCTTACCATTCTGAATAGATTTAATTCGTGGCTTTAACATCATTTATAATAATTCCTTCTTTATGCCTAAACTTATCAAAATTGATAAGTGAAATGACCGATTCATCATTCATGGGGGTTCCTTTCCATTTTTGAACTCCGTTAGTCTTGGCGCCAATGTTTACAAGGTAGTCTGCCACCTGATTTGTCTCTCTATAATTGTGAGAAATGTGAACAATTTCAAAATTTTTAATTATAGATAATATTCTACAGATAATATTCTCTATAGTCCAAGAAGGAGGACTAATTTCTTTAATATTATTGATTATGTTCAAAGAATCTCCTTCCAGCCAAACTTTCTTGTAACCCATTTCATCCACCAGCATGACTGTATTCAAAGCTGCCAGAGCCTCAGCTCTATGGTTTGTTTGAAATCCAAGAGGAATAGTTATTGCTCCAAGGAAGTTACCATAACAATCTCTGACAATGCCACCTCCCCCAGAGACACCCGGATTTCCCTTAGAAGCACCATCAAAATTGGCTTTAATCCATCCAAAGGGAGGGGCAGTCCAAACAGCAAGATCTCTTTGGGGACTGATAGGCTTTCTATAGATTGGAAATTTCCAATTAGACCAATTAACTTCTGAAAGGAGGGGAGTTAATTTATTATTACTGTTCATAAGGGCTGAGATGAAGTTTTCTTTAAGAGCTCTGACAATTTTATTGAAAACAATTTCAGGTTTGGATCTTTTCTCTCTGAAAATTCTATTGTTTCTCTCCTTCCAAATGCCCTAGCAAAGGTGAGGAGGAATGAGGGTCCAGAAAAGTCTAGCCATTTCATTATCAAAAGGGTAGAACCATTGGGTGACAAAATCCTGCCAAGTATTGGGAAGAGTCCAGGCTAGATTCCAAATTTGGAAGACCAAAGTCCAAATCTTCCTGGAAAAGCTACAGTGAATCATAAGATGGTCACATGATTCAGCTTGATCCAAACAGAGGCTGCAAATATTGACATGATAGAATCCCCTTTTCACCAAATTATCAACTGTAAGAGTCTTGTCCTAAACAAGAATCCAATAAAAGAAATTGATCTTAGGAGTGAGGAGTTTATTCCAGATTGTAGCACATTGGGGTCTTGTAGCCTTGGCAAAACCCAGGAAGCTAGCAGAGGAGACCAAATACTCACCACTATTAGAGTTGTTCCATACCAATTTATCCTATTTTTGACCATCACAGTTCCAGGATTGCAGATCTAGCATAAGAGGTAGAAAACTTCTGTCAATGCATGAGAGATCCTTCCAGGAGTTATCCTGCCTATAGTCAGAGACTTTGTTGCCAATGGTATTTTTAGCTTGGATTATGAATTCCTTCCATTCTTGTTTTTCAATCAAGGGGTAATCATAGATCCAGGGGTCTTCCCATAAATCAATTGTAGTTCCATCTCCCACTTTCCATCTAATACCTTTTTTAATGAGATCAAAGGAAGAACATAAGCTATTCCAAATATAAGAACCCTTCACTTGATAATCATTATATAGAAGATCCTTTAAGCTGTTAGAACTGGAGAGATACTTACTTTTTATTATACTGTTCCATTGCTTCGAATCACCGAAAACTCTCCAAACCTGTTTGGCCATAAGAGCCTTATTGGTGGTCTTGATAGGTCTAATCCCCAAGCCCCCTTTATTCTTGGGTTTGCAAACTTTATCCCAAGCTATTAAACTGATCCTTTTTTTCTCTTCTACTCCAGTCCATAAAAATATTTTTTGAATATTTTCCAGAACCATGGCAAACTTATTGGGAATCTTAAAAAGGCTTAAAGCATAGACAGGAAGATTTTGCAGAGTAGATTTCAGTAACTGAAGTTTTCCAGCACTACTCAGTAGTGCTCCTTTCCAGCCTGCCAGCTTCCTATTAAATCTATCAAAAAATTTATTCCAGAAAAAATCAGGAGGCTTTGAGCTAAGGGGAAGCCCCAGGTAAGAGGAAGGGAGAGTTCCAATACTACATCCAAGGATTCTAGAGATCTTATTTTTTCTCTCAATAGGAGTGTTAATGAAAAAAAAAGAGCTCTTATCCCTGTTGATAGTTTGACCCGTAGCCAAGGTGTAAGTGGATAAAGCTTTTTTGAGATTCCTTGCTTCTTTAACAGATGCTTCGCCCATTATAAGAGTATCATCAACAAACTGTTCATGGGAGCAAATGATTCTGTCCGAGGAGGGGCAAAGGCCAAACAGGGTACCAGAAATAACAAGTTTAGAGATATATCTACCAAGACCTTCAGCCAAAATAGCAAACAGAATAGGAGAGATAGGATCCCCCTGTCTAAGACCCCTTGTAGGTTTAAAGAAATTAGAAGATCTACCATTAACCATCACTGAAGAGGAAACAGTAGAAACCAATTGATTTATAATTTTAATTACCCCCTCATCAAAACCAAAACTGCTAAGAACCTTATGGAGAAACTTCCAATCAACCCTGTCATATGCTTTAGAGAGGTCCAGTTTTAAAAGAAAACCCTGCTTCTTGGCTGTCTCAAGAGAGTGAATATTTTCATGGACTACCATAATAGAATCAAGAATTTGACGCCCGGGGACAAAACCATTATGCTGGGGGGAAATTAAAGAGGGAAAGAGAGAAAGCAATCTGGAAGTCGTGACTTTAGAAATAATCTTGTAAATACCATTACAAAGGCTTATAGGTCTAAAAGACTCCACAGTGTTAGCTCCATGAATTTTAGGAATGAGAACCAAAAACGTAGCATTAAGTTCTCTAAGGAGAGATTTTGTTCCAAAAAACTCTTTAACAGCATTACACACATCCAGACCAGTTAAATCCCAAAACTGCTGGAAAAAGAAGAGAGGGAATCCATCTGGGCCCGGAGATTTGTCACCTTCAAAGGAGAAAACAACATCTCTGATTTCCTTAGCATCCGGGATAGCCTTAAGACAAGAGTTTGTATTGCTGTCTATCAAGGAAGGTATGGCCGAGAGAATATCATTTTGATTCAGAGAATCAAGCATGTCATCTCTGGATAAAAGATGGGAGAAGGAACTAAGCATTTCCTTTCTGATCTCTTCTTCAATAGAGATAACCTGATTATTAACTTTCAAAGAAGAAATTCTATTGATGGCTTTATGTTTTGAGGCAGTCAAATGAAAAAATCTTGTATTTTTGTCTCCATCCTTAAGCCATAGAGCTCTTGACCTTTTCCTCCAGAAGCATTCTTCCTTAGTGATAATATTGTGATAGTCTGCTAACAATATGTTCTCTTTACTTCTGTTCTCCTCAGAGAATCCCTCTTTCTGGATTTTTTCTTGAATGGACTTGATTTCTTCCTTTTTAATACTTTTGTCTTTGAAAATATCTCCGAAAACTTCCTTATTCCAGATTTTAATATTTCTCTTAACATTACTCAGCTTCTTGGCTATTTTATACATAGCAGTTCCTTCCTGATTATAGTTCCACCATTTGTATAAATTATCCTTTAAACTAGGATGACCCAGCCACATCTTCTCAAAATGGAAAGGAATATTCTTTTTACCATTGACTATGTTAGCATTGAATATTATAGGGAAGTGGTCAGAACCAATCCTTATAGAAGATGATAAAGAGAAAGAAAATTTTGACAACCAATCAATAGAAAGAAGGGTTCTGTCAAGTTTCACCTGAATTAGATCTTCCCCTGTTCTTCTATTCGACCACGTATAGGAGATTCCTTCTAGATCCACATCAATGAAGGCTTGATCATTAATGTAATCCATAAGGTCCATTCTACTGTCAACTTGAGAGAGAGCGCCTCCCATTTTATCATCAACCATTAGAGGGGTATTGAAATCCCCCATCACCATCCAACTATCAGCCTGAAACTCATTCCTGATTTCCTTGAGTCTCTTCCAGAATCTGAGTCTACCATTTTTAGTATTAGGGGCATAAATGTTCATGAGGTTCCAAGAGTAATCAAGCTTTAAATGGTTGACACTAATAAGGATGATATTCTTTTCAACAAGAATCTTCTCACAATTGACAATAGCATTGTTCCAAAAGATCACAACACCTCCTGATGCTCCTTCAGAGTCGCTGCCAATACTTCTTCCTTTCTTAAAAGGATTCATTTTTTCAACCTTTTCTTTAGACATTTTGGTTTCTTGAATGAGAATAATTTCAGGATTTGAATCTCTAACTAAGTTTCTCAGAAAATCCTGTTTGTGAGGACTATTTAGCCCTCTTATATTCCAAGATATTATCTTCATTTAATGAGTTGGGGAGCAGATCTCTAGGATAGTAGATTGCTTACCATCCGCTATACTCTGTTTTGCTTCTAGCTCTCTAATAGCTTTCTGTGAAGGTCTGCCTCTTCCACCCTGGGGAGACCCAACATCTGCTTTTTTCCTTCTAGTTTGGACTCCCCCTAGAGGGGTTGATTCTAATATCTTCCTTGGTTCTTGGACTTTTAAGTTTAATCCTCCTTTCTTAATGGATTTTTTCTCCTTCTTATTATATCTCATCTCTATCAATTGGATATCCTATTTTTCCAGGACAGAGGGCGATTCCTCAAGATTTTCTTTTTGATAACCCTCTTCACTGATTTCTGTCCAGCTCTTACTATTAATTCCATTGATCCCTGACCTAGTCTGATCTTTCTCAGGCTGCAGGGGTTCCATTTGGCTCGTTGCTATTTTCTTCTCATTACTTTCATTGATACTTCCCTCCTCGCTATGTATTTTAGTAGATGTTTCCTGAGGTACCATTAACGCCCTATCTTCCATAGAGGCATTATAGGTGTGAAGTTCTTTCTCCCTAATCTCAGTAGGAGGAGAGATGTTGCCAGCTAGGGGGTCTTCTTCCACTATTATTTTTTGTTCTGTATTAATTGATTCCTTCAGTTCCAGGCCCTGAGGACCATCTTTATTTACTGATATCTGAGAGATATCTTCCTTTGACTGATTTAAGATTTCTGCATTCAGTTCTTCTCTTTCTTTCTCTTCCAGACAACACAAAGGTTCTGGGAGGGGGGGATGAACTTTCTCTTTCCAGATAGCTCTTGGTTCTTTCTTTTTGGCTTTAGATGAATGATTCAATGGGCATTGTTTTGCCCAATGACCAGTTTTTCAGCAAGTAAAGCAGACAAAAGGGATGGTTTCATATTCCACAACTTGATTATAAGTTCCCAGTTTAGATTTGATTGAGATAACTTCCAGGAGGTCAGTCTTTTGATTGACATTAACACAAATCCTAGCATAAACTCTCCTGGTCTTAGCTGCTGTCATGGGATCTATTGATAAGAGTTCCCCAAAGGAACGAGCCAGGCCCGAGAAGACATCTTCATGCCAGTATTCTAGAGGGAGACCCTGAAGTCTAACCCATACAAGCGCTGATTCAAACATATCCATATTGAGGTCCAAGTTGGTTCCCCATTTTTGGAGGGATAGAGACGATTTCCCAAATAACCATGGTCCTCCACACAATACTGCAGAAAGATCTTCAGAACTAGAAAACTCAAATGTGAAAAATCCTTTAGGAAGAGCAGCAATGTCAACTTGACCTTTTAATCTCCATTTCCTTGCAGCAAAAGCCCTAACAACATCTATGTTTGGCCTTGGACCCAAAAATTTCCCTATAAGCGTATTCTTCATTAGGGCAACAGTATGATCTATCAGAGAATTAGGCAGGGAAACACAAAAGAGACCTTTCTTAGGGATAGACAAATTTTCTACCAAAGGAAAGGAAGATTTTCCAGTGGGTTTCACTCCAAAAAGAGAGGACCAGCTGCCAGTAGTATTATTCTTACCTAGAGTTTGACCATTATTTGCTTCAGAAGCCTTACCTTCACTTTCCTTTAACTTTAGTACTTCTTCGGGGAGTTGGAATCTCGATAGAGGGGATACCACCCTTGACTCTTTTGTGGAGCCCTCCCCGTCTGCAACTTTTGCCTTTTCCTGACTCGCCGGCACGGGTTGCTTCTGAGCAATGCCTGAAAATATTTTCCCGCTCGTTTCATTTTTCAAAGATTCCCATTTTCCTCCTTCTCAAGGGCGGTAACGGTCTGAGTCTTTTTCCCCTTCCCCTTCCTTGTCACCTTCCTTGAAAATCCTACTACCGTCTGCAGTATTCGACTGCACACCTCCACCCGCAGGTTTCCCGCCCGCAGGGGATTTCAAATTCCCTCCAGCCCGCCAATCCGCTCCGCTCCGCTCCATGACCTAGTTCGTCTAGAGACAAATATGTACTACTTTAATTAAGTTAATACATGTGATAAAGATAATTAATCTACCTCTAACAACTATACTTAACCTTACTTAATTAACTCTACCTATCAACTAGCTCCTACCACCTATCAAACTAGGACCTATCACCTAGCAAGGGTCACATCAAATCTCCTTTTGAAAAATCCCTACATCTTCCAAGTGGGATGAGGGTCCAAAACCCCAAACATCCCCACATGCTACTAAATTCAAGGAGAAGTGGCTACCCCAAAACCCACGCATAGCAAGGAAAGGATGGGGACCACACTAAAACCAAGGCAAGTCAACTAGGGAGTATAAAATTTCGCATGGGAAGAACATAACATTAAAAAAATAGTCTAGAGAAAGTTGGTGAAATGTTTAGGGGAGGCATTTGACTAAAATCTTAAAACCATTTGCTGACAATGACATTGACATGAGTGTACCCGATGTCATACAAACACCACTCATCCAATGGGAGATAAGTAAAAGAATTTGGTATGAGTTTAATGCCAGGTTCCCCTAAAAATTCACATGGGGGAGAGGGAGATTTGAGGTAAGATATGGTGGGTCCCACGGGAAATGAGGTGGAACATAAAGCCTTACTTAAAGTTTAACATAAGCATTAAGAGGGCAATATAAGTATGTTTTAAGATGTTAATAAAGGTGAAATAAAAAAAAGCATCCACAGAGGAATATTCTCTGTGTATTGTATGAGGGAGGGAATTAATTTCCCTCCCCGTACATTTTCCAGAGACCTGGAGAGTGTTTTTTTTTCATTTGCACTACTATTTGTTTTTTTTACAAAACTTCCTCCTTGGTATGATGAATAAATTTACCAATATAATTCAATTGTTTCTTTTAGACATTAAGTTACCAGTGGTCATTTAATAGGATTGTTATCCACATAGATTATAATAGA
>MU225419.1:237515-258130 GCA_018584345.1 Thuja plicata
TATATATGTATATATATATGTATATGTATATGTATATAATTTTTAAGAATATATAATAATTATATATTATAAATAATTGAATTTTTTAATAAAATTAAATGTTAACATAATAAAATATTAAATATAAAATATAGTATTTCATAAATATACTATATTGTAAATTAAAAGACTAATCACAATTGAAAAAAGTAATTTATAGAATATATTTAATTCATAAATAAATATTTAAACTTTATTAAGAAAAAAATAGTGATTGACATATACAAACAAAACCATAAAGTATACTTTATAACAATATCTAGACATATGAGATTTGATGTTTACATGTGTTTAGTCCTAAATATATAATTTAATAGATATGCTTTTCACATAGTTTTAAAATATAAATAACTTTAATTTTTATATGAAATATATATTATAAATCTTTATAATATATTTTATAGAATAAAAAACTATTTCAATTTTAAAAGTTTTATTAATTGAATATAATATTAATTTGTCTTATCTACTCCATAACACTAACTACCCTTCCTAACAATCAGTCCCTCTAACGACACACACACCTCCTAGGACACCAAAATCTTATACAATTTATAATCTCCTCTCTAGGTCTTCCACAATAAATTTTAATAAAAAATTTGTTGTTTTGTTTAACTTTCTTTTACTCAAACAAAATGTTTAAGTTGCCCATTTGAACTGATTAATTTTTATATCTTATTATATGATTAGACAATTTGTTTGTAATTGTTAAATAAACTAAAATTCCTAAAATACTTTTATTGTGATTTTTAATTTAATTAATAAATTAATCACATCCATGATCATTCTCTTATTTAGATAAGGATATGCATTTTTTTCTCTGTTTCTAGAAGGATTCGCTTATCCACATTACAGTTATCTTCTCCTATCTGGTTTGAATGCCCATTGTGATGTCAGGCCACTAAAATTATCTTTCAATGCAAAGAAAGTCAAACCCCATTTATTTCCTTTTACTAGAAATTTCATTTGATACTCTTCTTTTGGACTGTTCCTGTGTCTGATTGTTATAAGATTGTGATTGTTATAAGATTGTTAACAATGGGCATTCAGTCTTCAAGCTGCATAGCCTTGTTGATTGAAATAGATTAGAGAGAAACATAAATTACATTCAACTGAAGATGGGAGGAAGCAGAGTTTTGATAATTGGAGGAACTGGTTACATTGGCAAACATGTGACCAATGCAAGCCTTGCCCAAGGTCACCCCACTTTCCTCCTTGTTAGGGATACCACACCTTCAAACCCTGAAAAGGCTCAGCTGCTACAGTCCTTCACATCCAAAGGAGCAACTCTGGTTCAAGTAAGTTACTAGCATAATTGTTTTACCCCATCAAAATCCACAATGTATAATGTTTCCCCCCATCAAAATTCAACAATCCACAATGCATTTTCCCATCACAATTCATCAGCCCACAATGTTTTACCCTATCAGTCATGCTTTTTCTGACTTTTTCTGCAATACCCATATGCAGGGGCCCATAGATGATCAGGTTTTTTCAATTACCATTCAACAATTCAAAATGTTTTTCTTACTAATAATGGTGTTTTTGCAATACCCAAATGCAGGGATCCATTGATGATTATGCAAGTCTTGTAGAGGCAGTCAAAAAGGTGGATGTGGTAATTTCTGCAGTGGGTGCTCAACAGATAGCAGATCAGTTCACTCTCATCAAGGCCATCAAGGATGTTGGGACTGTCAAGGTACAATTCTTATCTATTGTTTGATCAAATTCATGGCTAGGGTTAAGTCCAATTCTCCTTAATTGAGTTTTTTGTGTATATTTTGCAGAGGTTTTTCCCATCAGAGTTTGGGAATGATGTAGATAAGCACCATGCAGTGGAGCCAATGAAGAGTATGTTCGATTTGAAAATCAAACTTCGCCGGACTATTGAGGCAGAAGGCATTCCACACACATATGTCGTTCCACATTGTTTTGCAGGCTACTTTCTTTCAAATTTATCACAGCTTGGCCTGACAGCTCCACCAAAAGATAAAATTGTTATTTATGGAGATGGGACTACTAAAGGTGTGTGTTATTTCATATCTTGATATTGATTAATGGGTATAATTGCTATTAAAACAATTCTTTTGGGTAATTCAAGATCTGTATTACTCATGGTTTTGGGCGATCTTTTCTTGCTTCTGGTTCTCTGTTACAAATTTCCCAATTTAACCATATTTGCTGCTATCTGTTTCAATCAGGGCCTTTTTTAAACTGAAGATATCTATTATGGGTTCCAACTTCTAAGCAAAGTTGCATTATTTTAGGGATCTCTGTCATAAATTCCTTAATTGAACTGCATTTAATGGAATTTTTTTTTGCTGATTCATGACCTCTACCATTAGTTTAAACTTCCAAGCATTATTTTAGGGGTCTCTGCTATTAATTCCCTAATTCAGCTATATTTACTGTAATGTTTTTTTCCTGTTGACTCATGATCTATGTTATCATAGATCTTTGCTGATTCATGACCTCTGTTACTAGAGCTCCATGTTAAGTCATGATCTCTGACAGGGTTCAGCGAAGCAGCAATAGATCAGGGATCTCTGTTATTGGACTTTTGCTTGATCTATTGTCTGAAGTATCTTTAAATGGGAATGCAGCTGTATATATGAAGGAAGATGATATTGGGACATTCACCATCAAGGCAGTGGATGATCCTAGAACCTTGAACAAGACCCTCTACTTGAGGCCTCCTGCCAATACTATCTCACACAATGATCTTGTAGCCCTTTGGGAGTCAAAGATAGGGAAGGCTTTGGAGAAGGTCTATCTATCTGAGGAGCAGGTTCTTAAACTACTCCAAGGTAAGGATTTGTAGTCCCAATTCTTAGGCGTTGTTAGCATTACTTGATTATTACTTGATTTTTAATGTGAAAACTCAGTAAAACAGTTTATATGGGGATGCTTTAGAAAGACTAACTTGTTTCTGGCATTCAGTCTAGACTGTCTACAAATATCAGAATTTCTATACTGATGGTTAGAAGTAAAGGCTACAAGAATACATTCATCTTAACATGAATTTGCTATGATCAGAGATCACCCAAAAGAATCATTGTGCCAATTTGTATGTTTTCATAGACACACTTAAATTCTTTTGGTATCTCTTCTGTCAATGGGGTCTATCTTAAGATGAGTTGTTTGATTTGAAAACTATGCAGTTGAATTCTGATAGTAATATCATAATTTGACTTGCTGTGGAAAATATCTCCTATTTATCAATTTTGACAATTGCATAATCCGTCTTTATATAATTTTATTTTGTATAACAAAATTAACACACCATTTAACTGTGTTGGGTGATACAGATACACCTTTTCCAGGGAATTTTATGGTGTGTATTTTTCACACCATTTATGTGAAAGGGGATCAAACCAATTTTGAGATTGGACCAGAGGGAGTTGAGGCCAGTGCACTGTACCCAGATGTCAAATATACAACTGTTGAAGAATACATTAGTGCATTTGTATGAATCATATGAGATGCTAAAAGTTAGTGATTCAATAGGTTTTACTCAGTGCTTGGCAAACTATACCCTTTGTGTCAAACATTAGAAATGGGGAGGAGCAAATCTCTGAAGGTGCCAGAGGGGATTGAGGCCAGTGCACTGTACCCATATGTCAAATATACAACTGTTGAAGAGTACATTAGTGCATTTGTATAAATCATATGAGATGATAAAAGTTAATGATTCAATAGGTTTTTCTCAGTGCTTGACAAATTATACCCTTTGTGTCAAACATTAGAAATGGGGAGGAGCAAATCTCTAATGGTTTGTTTGTTTTTGCTTTGAACAATGCATATTGTAGAAGGGTAGATATGGAAGATATCCTTGAGCTTCCCAGTTGTAGTTGCAGTTTTTTTAGTGAGTAAATAAAAGTTATATTGTATATTTGAATGAGTTGTAAAGTTGTGAATAACATAAATAAATGTCAAAGTATCAATCAATCACCATTCATAATTAAAAGATGTTCACTACATTTTCTACCTTTTATATCTGTCAATTTTATTTTAAAATACAAAAATGGATAATAGTGATCTAATAGTGTTCTATAATCTTATTAGGATGATGTCAGCCTCTAAAATGTCAAACCTTCAACCAATGAAACACAACAATTAAAATCAATTGACTAAATATTCTAATATTTAAATTTTTATCCTCAAACCACTTGACTTGTTTACAATAATAATTTAACAAATACATACATTTACAATAAATTAAATATATTGATTTAATTAACTTTTAGTAATGATAAGATAGTACAAATATATAATATATTTTATACATATTAAAAATTAAATTAGAATACATATTTATATATAGATGAAATATAATTGCATAATTAATACTTATTATTATAAATGGTTACTATGAATAATCATAGATGTTATTCATAATTAATATGATAATAAGTTATTATTATATGTCTATTATACTATTCTGTAGATCAATTATTACATGTATGATTATATGTGATACACTTCTCACTATGGCAATTGAAATGCACCTCTTTATAATATTTTAAAAAAAAGTGTACGATATTTATACACTATAAGGGTGCATTTAGGTTGCCCCATAGGTGGCACCTATGTGATACTAGTTACCTATTTATTATTATATTTAATTAGTTAACAACAACATTACATATCTCTAGTTTTAGTTAAATTTTTAAATTATTATTGCTACAATGTTGTTTAACTAAGCAATGTAGTATAGATTTTACTGATTGATATGAATTAGTTGCAATGTGGCTTTTGTTTATTATTATATTTAATTAGTTAACAACAATATTATATATCTAGTTTTTGTTATATACATAAACTTTATTGCTAGAATATTGTTTAACTAAGCAATACGTGTTATAGATTTGACTAATTGATAGGAACTAGTTACAATGTGTCTTTTGTTTACTTTCTAATTTTTTTTTATAATCTTTTAACATTTAAATTTAAATATAGATGCTTCAAGGTTAAGCTTTCATCAATATTATTTGTTAGAATAAATTGTATTTCAAATTTACAAATTAACTGGGTAGGAATTTACGAAAAAATAAATATATAATTTCAAAAAGAAAATAATAATAATGAAGAAATGTGATGGGTAAAACAAAATCATACTGATAAAAAATTGAACAAAGTAACAAATCCTTTTTATTGGAAATGGGCTTCAATTATTCAAATTGGGTCACCCTTAAACAAATCTTTACATTGTCAATAGGTTCACTAGTGAAAGAGAGGCCTTTATGTTCCTAAAGCTTTGAGTCTAGAACTTTAGTTTGTGGTTAAGTTTGAGAAACTTTCTTTGTAAAAAAATGGTGACAACTTGGCAAGGAAATCTATCATGACCTTCCAGAGGGCCCACTTGTTATTAAGAATATGTGTGATCCATGAAAAATGGGTCTATAACCCTAGTGAACACAAGAAAATGGATATGTCAACTCTCCCTTAAAAACCCTCAAAGCATTGCCACCACTTGAAAACATATAGAAGATGTTGTACTACACTATGCTCAAGATCTAAAACAAAGCATAACCTCACACACATTAAAATGATAAGTACACATTATCTTAAATTGGAAAAAACCCTTTGGTCGATGATTGTTTTAGGGAAAGTATATTTTAGCGCCTCACATACTATACCAAGCATCAAATATAAGGATTATGTCACCCTTCAACTAATTGGAGCATTCACAATGCTCACTAACAACCCCCTCAACTATGTTCGTCTTTTGCAACACTCAAAATCCTCTCTCTCCATCCAATAGATTTTATAGAAATGATCATCAAAAAGGTTTATATGAAGGGCCAAATCCAAAATATGGACTTTTCAACAACTTAAGCATCATATTCCTTGTTAATATCAGAGATGAAGAAAGCATACACATTATGCCTTTTAATCTTAAAAAACCTTTCACATTCTATTTCTTGTCCATATTATAATGCATTCACCTCTTTTAGCAATAAGATTTCTCCACAATGACTATAGTTTGCAAGAGAAAATGATCATTTGGAGTGACATTTAGTGTGTTTTCCTGTTGGTATAAATGTTGGAACTTAGTACATTTGATTTTCCAACTTTCTAAGTGGTATTTGTGAGTTGACTAAAGCTAAACTTTGATGTTTTGAATTAGCCTTACTTCATTTTATCTATCATTCATCTAGGTTAAACCTTTTTATAGAGGAATTTAGGTTTTCTGTATTTAACAACTTGTGTCCAACCACGAGAACAATGATTCCAAGACATCCAAGATTTGAAAATGAATGATTGAAATTTGGAGATGGCCTACTTAACCAAGAGGCTTTTGGTCCCCAAAAGCTTCAACACCTAATCAAATGTGTGCATATTTCCTACATCTTTTGATGCAAGAGCATCCTTAGGTTGTTGGCAATCTTGCATCACCCAAAAATATATCCTTTCATTTTGATATCAGTTTGTTCCTGTTAGCCATTTTCTGTGTTTTTTTAGTGGCATTTCTTCAAGTTAGATCATTTGCTATCACGAATCTCAGGGTATGTTATGGACATCATGTTTCACCTGTGTCTTGGTACATACCTCAATCTAATACTTTGCATCGGAGAGTTATCTTGAATTTACGTTTAGGCCTATGTGTTCTTTACATTTCTATCAGTCAATTGGAGTTTTCTGGTCTCGCGAAGCAATTTCCTGATCGCCAAAGCTTTGTGGCTCGTATCATGACGTTCCTTGATCTTAGGCCGACACTTCTCTTGGATCACACGTCATTTCAACATCTTGGCATCAAGATCCTTATGATTTGGGTCCTAACCTATATTTCGACATTATGTTTTCTTGTTCTTGGAAAATGTGGTAAAGCTTGGCCGACATGTTTCTTGTGGAGGCTCTATATATTGAGGCATTTGATCTTTGTTATAGGGTGTGCAGGAGGATAACCTTTGGAAGGTTAGCACTAGGGTTTAGATCAAAATTTCTATTGTAATTAGGCATGTATGTCTAAGAATGTAAGTTGTATGTTGCAAGACAGTTTGATGTAAATTCATGAATATGTGAAAATAGGAAGGTGTGATTTGGATATTCCCAGTTTGTTGTTGAGTTATTAATGATCTCAAGTTGTTGATTTCTTCTCTATTGAATCGGGTTGCATGATTGGGACCATATACATTGGGGAACTCCTACCATGAGTGTGTTAGGTAGTATTAGAGTGGGATTCATTCCCGTGATTGCAGATCTGTGTTCTTGAGCTTGGGGTGGAAGAGTGTGGATATAGCCTGCAATAATAGAAGACTTGCACGAGATGGTTACAAGAGGATTTTTTGCTAATTGATGAGTAGTTGAGGCATCCCATTGGTGAACATATCACTAACAAGAGGCAAGTTTCAAGTGTGTTCAATATATCATCGAGTGGGAGGAAATTGAGATCTTGTAGTCAAATTGCTGAGCTAAGGCAGTTGCACCAGAAAATTGGGAGAGATGTTGCCAACAAGGATGAACCCTAGAAGGATAGAGAAAATGATGGAATACTTTAGAAGTTAAATGAGGAATGAAATAAGAAATGCTTTGGTTGGATTGCGAAGGAATCTTGAGACAGAGGAAGAATATGAAGAAGTTTCTAAAGATCTTAAGACTGAAGGGATGGAGGTACTTGCACATGAAGAGAGATTATTGAGAGCTATAACACAAGTAAAAGTCATAGAATGGAGGTTTCTAATTTTTCTATGTCATTGCATCCAGAGTATTTGATAGATTGAATTGGAGAATTGGAGGACTACTTTGAGCTTGAAGATATCATAAATCCATGGAGGATTAGGTAGCACAAACCAAACTAAAGGGTCATGCTACCTTATGGTGGAAGGAGTTGCAGAAGGATAGAGAAGAAAATGATGAAATGAAGATCACTAGGTGGAGGGAAATGGTTCCAAGGTTGAAGGCTAAAATTATTTTAGAAGATTATCACTTGGAATTGTTCAATAAATTGCAAAACTTGAAGCAGAAGGACATTAGTGTGCAAGAATTTACTGAGGAGTTTTACAAGATGACAATCCAATCAGGACACTGAGATATATCTAGGGAGAAGGTTTCTAAATATATTAATGGCTTGATACTCAATATTTAGGATGAGATGAGTATGTTGAGGATTAATATGGTAGAGAATGCTTATCAATATGTCGTGGAGATAGAAGATAAGGTAAAGATGAGACATCAGACTAATCCTAGAAGAAAGGAGAAAATCGCGAGTCTGAACAAGGAGAAGCAAATCAATTAAGAAGAATCAAGACCAAAGTGGAATAAGGAACCTGATTAGAAGACACAAAGAAGAGGTAGTGGTAGCAAGGAATTATTGGGTACATGTTTCAAATATGGAGAAAAAGGCCATAAAGCTTATGAATGTCCTAAGGGATCTAGCAAAGGAATTGGTAAAAGAAACTTTGTGGCACATGAGGAGGAGGTAGTTGAGGAGAATATGATAGAACCAAAGATTGGAGAATCCCTTATGCTTAGGAGATTTTTGATGGAGCAGAGAAGAGAGGAGACCAAACCTACTCATAGAAAGAATCTGTTTAGAAAAATATGAAAATTAGGAGGTAAGTGTTGTAATATTATTATGGATATAGTGGAAGTAATAATAATTTATTACCAAAAGATATGGTAGAGAAGCTTAGTTTCAATAGTCTTAGAAATTATTGTCCTTGTAGGGTAATTTAGTTTCAAGCTAATCATGTGGTGGAGGTGAAAGAGTAGTGTTTGGTGAACTTCAACATTGGGCCTTTTAGAGATGAAGTATTGTGTGATGTTGTATCCATGAGTGCTTGTCGTGTTCTATTGGGTAGACCTTTGCAATTTGATAGAGGATCTATCTATGTTTTCATAAGAAACTTGGTTACCATAGAGAAGGATGGACAAAGACTTACTTTTGTTCCCTTGAAGGAAGAAGGGGAAAGTGTAAGGAACTTGAGCATTGTGAAGAGTTTATATATTGAGAAGAAGAATTCAGAGGGTATGTTGAAGGGAGGCTTGGATTAGAAGAAGAATCTTATGATTAGATTAGAAAACAAGGAGACATGGAATAGTGATAGAGGTAAAGTTGAGCAGAAAAATACTTTGGTTGTAGATAGACTGGAGTCTTTTAGTAGAGGTAAATCATGTGTAGAAGAAAAGAGGTGGTGGTAAAAGCTCCTTATTACCAAGTACAGATGTGAGCCATGAGAGAGAAAGTGTAGAGATGAAGATGTTGAAGGATCTGATAGAAGACAAAGAAGAGTTAAGAAGGAAGAAGGGCATAGATAAAGAAGACATTTGTGTCAAGAATGAGCATGGGATTTACGTCCTACATCTTGTAAGATATTCATGAGTTATTTTCATGGAACATCTTCTTCTCACTAGGGGTGTTTGATGTAAGAGCATCCTTGGGTTGTTGGTAATCTTGCGTTGCCCGAAAATGTTTCCTTTCAGTTTGTTCTTATTAGCTAGTTTCTGTGTCTTTTTATGGAATTTATTCAAGTTAGATCATTTTTTATTGCGGACCTCAGGGTATGTTTTGGACATAATTTTTCACCTATGTCTAGGTCTACACCTCAATCTGATACTCCGTAGTGGATTTATCTTGGACTTATGTTCGGGTCTGTGTGTTCTTCATGTTCTATTGGCTAGGTTGAGATTTTTGATCTAACAAAGCAATTTTTTTATTGAAGAAGATTTGTGGCTCATATCATGATGTTCCTTAATCTTAGGCTAATGTTTCTCTTGTATCTTGCATCATTTCAACATCTTGGCATCAAAATCCTTATGATTTGGGTCCTAACCTATATTTTTGTATTATGTTTCATGTTCTTGGAAAATGTGATAGATCTTGGTCAACATGTTTCTTGTGAAGGCTCTATATATTGAGGCATTTGATATTTGTTCTAGGGCGTAAAGGAGGATACATTTTTTAATGTTAGAAACAGGGTTTATATCTGAATTTTTTTTGTAATTAGGCATGTATGTCTAAGAATGTAAGCTAAATGTTGCAGGCCAGTTTGATGTAAATTTATAAATCTATGATAATGTGAAGGTTTCATTTGCATGTTCTCATTTCATTATTGAGTTATTGTTGATCTTGAATTGTTGATTCTTGCTGTGTTGACTCGGACTGCATGGTTCATACCATCTCTATTGAGGAAACCCTTACCATAATTGTGTATCCTTATTCTTGACATCCATTTTGATCTTACTTTCCCTGACATCCATTTTGAAATTGGGAATTGTCCCTTCACTCAAATCAATCATGACTCACACTCATTGCCTCACCTTACTCTTCATCTAACATAGAGCACAAGTTGTCATTTCTTATAAATGAGAAGATCCAAATGTACTTCATAAAATCTAAAGGAAGAGCATATTTGCATAGTCACTTTATAATTTCAAATGCACCACACATTAGCAACTTTATCTTACATAAATTACCTCCTTGGCTCTTGCTTTTATTGGAAACATAAATCCCACTGCAAAAATGAATTATTTTTTATTTTATATTTTTCATGCATATGGTTATACTTGAATTGATACTAAGACTTAAATCTCTCTTGAGTCTAGAAGTGTATCTATCTTACCTCATCAAAAAACTCATTAACCTTATAAAATTCTAATTGAAATATATATTAAAAATAATTAAAATATATTTATAGAATAAAAATTTATTTCAATTAAAAAGTTTTATCTACAAAAAAATTAAACTAAAATTTGATTATATGTAAATAAATAATTAAATTAATATTAATTTTTTTGAAGGCTCTACTCCATGATATTAACTATCCTTTCCAACAATTAGCTCATACTATATATACTACAATTTATCTCTCCCATACAAACTACAAAACATTTAAACTTCCTTCTTCAAGGTTTTCTTGAACACATTGAATGGATGAATGGGATATTTTAATAACTTTCATCAAGAAAAAGATTACAATAGGACCCGCCAACACACACACCAGAGAAATAGGGAACCAAAACCTTATACAATCTGTACATCTCCTCTCTATATCTTCTCTTCTACAATGAATTTTAATCAAAAGGTTTGATGTTTTGTGTGGTTTCCTCAAACAAATGTTTAAATTGTCCATTTTCAAAATGTCCTCATAACTAATTGTGAATCCAAAACAAAATGTGACTCTCCATGAGTTTCCAAAAAAGACATTGTATTTTCCCTCTCTTTTCCTATTATGACTATTAAAAACTAATTATAAAAAATATGACTATGGATCCTTTCTTGATAATAAAGTATAAAAGGACTTCAATTTTTGATATAAAAATTGATTATATGATCATTTCTTTATTTAGATGTGATTTGTTTTGGGAGGATATGTAATTTTTTCCTCTACTTCTAGGATTTCCTTACCCATATCATAGATATCTTTTCCTATCTGGTTTGAATGTCCATTGGGATGTCAGACCACTAAAAAAATCACTCAATGTAATGAAACTCAAACCCTATTTATCTCCTTTTAGTAGAAACTTCCTTCGATACTCTTCTTTTTGAATTGTTCTTGTATCTAATTGGTATTAGATGTTAATAGTTGGCATTCAGTCTTCAAGCTGCATAGCATTGTTGGTTGAAATAGATCAGAGAAAAACATAAATTGCTTTCAACTGAAGATGGGAGGAAGTAGAGTTTTGATAATTGGAGGAACTGGTTATATTGGAAAACATGTGACCAATGCAATCCTTACCCAAGGTCACCTCACATTCCTCCTTGTTAAGGACACCACACCTATCCCTAAAAAGGCCCAATTACTAGAATCCTTCACATCCAAATGAGAAACTCTGGTTTAAATAAGTTACTCATACAATGTGTTTTCAATCACCATTCAACAACCCACAAAGTTTTACCTTATCATTTTTGCAATGCCCATATAAAGAGGTCCATAGTGGACTATGAACAATGGTTTTTCAATCACCATTCAACAATCCTTTATATTTTTTTTAATATTAATACAATGTTTTTGCAATACTCATTCAATGTTGTCCAAGTGGTTTAACTTAGTTGGTTGATGCAATGAATTCTCATTGTGGAGACCTTGGTACAAATCCCAAGAGGGACATCTTTGTGGAATTATAAGTTGTGACTCTTGGTATTCCATTGGTTCTATTTGTCTCATTGCAAAAGGTGGATTTATAAGTTGTGACTCTTGGTCTTCCATTCATTGTTTCTAGTGTGGTTGCTTGTAAGGAACTCGTATTTGTCTTAGTTTGATGGTTGAATAAAAAGTTTGTAATGCTCTAATGAGAAAAAGATTTGTAAATGATCTATGATATATAAAAAAATACGCATTCAATATTTTTTCGATTACTATTAAAAATTCCAAGATTTATATACAATCATATCTAGAAACATACAAGGAACATTGTCATGGATTGTGAAAATCTACTATGATTAATATTTTTCTTACTAATAATGTTTTTTTTTGGAATACCCAAATGCAGGGGTCCATAGATGATTATGCAAGCCTTGTAGAGGCAATTAAGAAGGTGGATGTGGTGATTTCCACACTAGGTGTCCTATAGATATCAAATTAGTTCAATCTCATCAAATCTATTTAAGAATTTGGTACTGTCAAGGTATGATTCATATTAGTAGTTTGACCAAAACCATGACAAGGGTTTTAAGTCCTAGAGTGAGTTTAAATATATGCTTTGCTGAGGTTTTTCCCATCAGATTTTGGGATTGATGTTGATAGACACCAGGCAAAGGAGTCCATGAAGAGTGTGTTTGAATTGAAAATCAAACTTTGTTGGACTATTGAGGCAGAAGGCATTCCACAGACATGCATATGTCATTTCACATTGTTTTGCATACAAATTTCTCTCTAATTTTTCACAGTTTGGCCTGACAGCTCTCTCAAGGGATAAAATTATTATTTATGAAAATGGAACTACTAAAGGTGATTGATATTTCCTATCTTGATATGGATTAATGGGTAGCATCCTCATTGAAGAAATTCATTTGGGTTTTTCAGGATATGTATTACTCGTGGGTTTGGGTGATATTTTATTTCTTAGGGGTATTTGTTATAAATTCCTTAATTAAACTATATTTGTCGCTATTTGTTTCAATCTAAGAAGTGCATTTTTGAAATTTACACTCTCTGTTATGGGTTCTAAATTCCAACAAAGTTGCATTGGTTTAGGTATCTATGATATAAAGTCTCTAATTTGACTACAATTGTAGTTATGTTTTTTCCTTGTTGACTCATGATTTATGACCTATCTTATTATATTGAGATTATTGTATAATTTTTAGATTCTGTTGAATAAAATTTTGTTGCATCAAAATCCATAATTCGACTATGCTTATGTTATTATAGTTATTTTCTAATTCATGACCTCTGTTACTAGAGTTCTATGTTAAGTCATGGTCTCTGACAACAATAGATCAGGGGTCTCTATTATTGGAATTTTGCGTGATCTTTTGTCTGAAATATCTTTAAATGGGAATGCATTTGTATATATGAAGAAAGAATTTATTGGGACATTCACCATCAAGGCAATGGATGATCCTAGAATCTTGAACAAAACCCTCTACTTGAGGCCTACTACCAATACTATCTCCACAAATGATCTTGTAGCACTTTGGGAGGAAAAGAGAGGAAGGACTTTGGAGAAGGTCTATCTATTTGAAGAGTAGGTCTTTAAACTACTTCAAGGTAAGGGTTTGCAGTATCAAAGAAATATACTTCGCAATTCTATATTATCAAATGTCAATCAAAGTTAAAAATATATATCTTAGATTATTATAATCGGGTGCTCTTAATAGCATTCATGGGTTCAACTAAACAACAAATAGATTCATAGGTTTTCTATATATTAATAAAAAACCACAAAAAATAATAACAAAATAAACAAATTACGAAAAAAAAACCATATGGATAATGATAGAATATCAAACACCCCCCTTATTACATCATTATTTTAAAGTAATAATAAGAGAACCCTAAAATATTTCAAACTTGACACGTGCAAGAGGCTTGGTGAAGATATTAGCACATTGATCCCGTGTGGAGCATAATTGAAGCTGAATGCTATTTTGTTGAACATGTTCTCGTATGAAATGACAGTCAACTTCAATATGTGTTGTGCATTCATGAAACACTGGATTATGAACAAGCTTGAGAACACTTTAATAGTCACAATAGAGGACAATAGGTTGGTTTTAAGGTACCCCCATGATGACATGTAACTAATTGAATGTTTGAAGATGTTAAGTTGATCACCAAAATGTAGAAAGATAATGCAAGACATTAAATTAGTTAATGGATTGTATTGTCATTGATGTCAACTTGATATAATGTAATTGGTTATATTTAAAGTGTCAAAAAATTTAGAGAACCATAGAGATAAAGATTGTGCTTTCAGTTATGCATAAAAGAACAACATTCACTAAGTGACTTCAAACACCGACAACTAGTGGAAACTGAAGGACAGAGAAAATTGAGAGAAAAGTCACAGTGATGCCTGAGAAAAGAAATCGACGAGCATTACCAACGAGTAGAATCACAAGCATTACTGACGGAAAGAATTATAGTGTTAACCGACGGACAGACAAGCCTGAAGGGCAGACAACCCCGATGGAAAGACAACATCACCAAAGTATCCCAAGGAGAACTAAAGTGTTGACCGAAGCTATCAAAGAGTTATAAGATTGAAGTTAACTAGAGTTCATAAATGAAAAAATACCTAGTTGGAAGAGCTAAAGATAGACTTAACTGGTTGTTAACATTATTTTCATCGAAAAGTTAAAGCCAGAGATAAGTAAAATATTTAAAGCTATTTTATCTAGTTGGCTTGAAGATTTATATGAGATAAAACATGAGTTATGCTTTAAATAAAGATTGGCTAAGATTGAGGATCACGCCAAGAACAAGAAAATCAAGAAGTGAGAAACAATGATATCATGTCTATAAAAAGACAACTTAATTCATTATGAATGAAGGGGAGTGAATAGGAAAGACGATGCTGAAGAGAAACTGATGAAGAAAAAATTCATATAGTCCAGACCAATCAAGCTGAGGAAAGAGCTAAAGATTTCTGCGGACATCGAGAAACAAAGAAGCACAACATGATCGAGAAGAAAGAAGTGGATCAAAGGTATTAAAAATATATATTGACCAAAAAGGTAAAATGAGCTTACAATAGATCTAAAAATCTGCAAGTACAAGTTGTATGTGTGAATAGATCATTTACTATTTTAGTTTAACCATTGATTCAGAAAGTCTCTTAACCAAGCAAGACTTAACAATAATTTCTATATTGAGATACATCCCAAGGAGTATCAAAAAGTTTGATCATGAAGATAGCATGAGATGCCATATACCATTTGACAAACTACACTGGGTTTGGTCATAGAAGATAGCATAGAGATGCCCGATATCAAGTGACAAACTAATCTATTAAATCCTTTAACAAGGTCACACCTAACAGTGTGTTTGTAACCTTTAACAAGACTAGCTCTTCACCGATCTCACTTCAGAAGAGTGAAAATTTTGGGTTACTGGTCCCAATTGATTTTTTCCATAACAGGGTTTCCACGTTAAAAATCCATGTGTCAATGTATTTATGAGTCATTACTTTAGTGTTTTGCATTACACATAACTAATATGGATTGATCGGTATACACCAAGCAATTTACTATTTTTCGGTAAATGAAAGACTACTATTCGGTAAACATAAAGAATAAGGTTTAAAAGATAACTCCGAGCAGTAGTTATTTGATATGATTCTTTGAAGGCATACATCTTGTAGGACTGAAGATAACTAGAGGCTTAATATTTTGGTATCAAGTTTTTGGGTTGATTTATTGGGATATTTTTGAGGCCACTGATTCACCCCCCTCTTAGTTAGTCTAACAATTGGTATCAGAGTTTGTATGCTTAGAAAGGGAGTTTAACAACTCAAGCAAAAGATCACAAGGTGAACAAGGGAGATGTGCCCAAGTTGAATAAAGACAACATTGCATCATGGCAAAGCAGAATAAGACTCCACCTATCAGGTATTGGTAATGATGTTACTCAACACCTTGATACTGGATATGTAGGTCCTAAAAAACCTCACACTCTTGAGAAATTAAGAGAAAATCATGAGCATAATTGCATGATGATAGAGCTTGTCTCATCACTCTCTAATGCTAAGTTTGAAGTTGTCAAAACCTACACCTCTACAAAGAAAAGGTAGGATAAATTGAAGCTGGTACAGGGAGGAGATGCTAATGTACTAAGAGCCAAGACAAAAATCCTAAGAGGGAGGTTTGATGACCTAAGGATGAAAGAAGGAGAAAGTATCACTCAGTATAGTTACAGAATCAAAGAGGTAGTCAATGCTATCTAAGGAGTTGGAGGTGTACTTGAAGAAGAGATAATGGTAAGTAAAATATTAAGAACCTTACTGCCTGTATATGCTATTAGAGTATCTGCTATTCAAGAAATGAGAGTAGTTGCAAACAATACAGTTACTCTAGATAGTCTGATTGGTAGACTGATTTCATTAGAGATGAATAACTTTGATAAGAGTGTCTTACCATCTATAGAATCTACATTCAAATCTTCTTTGAAAATAAGTAAGTCAAGTCATAGACACACTATTAGAAATGAGAGTGAAAGTGATAATGAGGATCAAGGACTTGATGAGATTGAAGCACTAATGGAAAGAAGATTGTAGAGAGGCAAAGGTAGATACAAATGTAAATTACCACTTGTATGTTTCAATTGTAAAGAGGTTGGACACTTTGCTGCACAATGTCCTAATAGAAGAAAAGATGATAGAAGTAATGACAGAACATATGAAAATAAGTTTAACCAAGGTGACAACAGAGATTACCGAAACAACTAGCAATTTGACAGAAGAGATACCCAAGACTACAAGGACAAAGGAAAGAAAGATTGTTACCTAGCTGAGAACAAAACTGATGATACTGACACTAAATCGAAGGAAGACATTGAGATGGTATTTGTAGCCATGAAAGATGATTTAGATGAAGAATAAGAAAGGTATGTAGAAATTGCACTCATATCTAAGGTTAGTAAGAATGATGTCTAGATTATAGATAGTGGCTTCACTCACCACATGACCGGTGATAAGAAAAAAATTGAAACTTTTGAATACTATAATGGTGGTTCAGTAAGAATGGGTAATGCCACACCTTGTTCAGTTGAAGGTGAAGGAACCATAATGTTGAATAACTTGATCAAATGTGAAAATGCTTACTAGGTAAAAGGACTGAATTATAATCTGTTAAGTGTTTCACAGTTGAACAATACAGGTCACCAAGTAGCATTTGAGAATAAGAAGGCAAAGATCTTCAATGAATCGGGAAGGATGATCAGAACTAGTGAGAAGATAAAAGGTAACCTTTTCTATCTTGATGACATTAACACCACTTTTTTAATGGCTAGAAATGAAGACATATGGTTGTGGCATAAGAGATTGTGTCATATGAATTTTGACAACATGATAAAGATAAGCAATAAAAGAAAAGTCAGAGGCTTACCGAGCATGACAAAGCCCGAGCATATCATGTGTAAGAATTATCAAAAAGGTAAGATGAAAAATTCTAGTTTAGAAGAAGTTTTGATCCTTTGGAAAAATGCTCTGCTAGGGTTTCATGCGTATGGCGTCCTGCCTGTGTTTCTGCTCTGGGCCATCCATCTGTCACACCGCATTTACTGCGGGATCCTTTTTGCATTAGGGTTAGCTTTTATTATGGCTCCAGCCAACTTCAGCCCAGCAGTTGCTGCTGGTGCGCGAGTTGAAGCTTCAGATAGCCATGGTGCCTCCTCTGAACAAACGTCCCTGAAAGTTCATCCCGAAGGTCTTTCACGAGGTAACCCTGATATTGTTCTTAATCCACAGGATTTTGATTCTGCTTGTGAATGGTTAGAGAAGCATACATTGATAGGATATTTTGTGGGTCGTACTCCTCCTGAAAGTATCCTTAAAGATTGGGTCAACAAGAGCTGGACCCCGCATGGGGTCCATCTTGACGGTGTGCAAAACCTTACCAAAGGTTTTTTCCTTTTCCGGTTTGCCAACCTTTCTCAGGCGGAAGCGATTTTTAACCGTGGACCCTGGACTGTTAGGTCCTCCCTGCTAGTTTTTCAGAAATGGTCTCGAACGAAAAAAAACTGAGGGTTCAAGTTTGGGTCGAGTTCCCTGGCCTCCCCTTGCCATGCAGGCCGTTTATTGAGTCTATTGCTAAAACCCTAGGCAAGGTCATTGTCATGGAGCATGACAAATTTTTCAATGCCCGTCCCCAGAAGCGGGTCTGCATTGAGGTCAACCTTTCTAGGGACCTCAAGGACACTGTTGAAATTCAGATTGGTGCTCTCACCATCTCTCAAAAGTTGCTTTATTTGAATCTGCCCAACACCTGTTATCGGTGTCAATCGACAGAGCACAAGATCAAAGATTGTCCGCTGGCTACCCCTCGGGTGAAACCTGCACCTAAAGAGGCACCGACCAAAGCCACCGATGCTGGAAAAAAAGAAGAATGGACTACAGTTACGCGCAAAGGCCGGAATACCTCAGGCCCTAAGACGCCACCAGCCTCTGCTGCTATGTTGCCGTCTCTGGATACACCCGTTGGTCATACTCCGCCAGTTGAGGCGCCACCAGTGGGGCCCTTAGTTTCAAACCCTATCTCACAGGGGAAGAATTCAGTTGCAAAGCCATCCACTCCAGAAGTGGTGCTGGCGTCGCCAGCGGCTTCTTTGCATACTTCCAGGGCTATGTGTAGGTCTCGCAGTCCTGATGGTCACACAGAAGACCCAGATAAAAGGCGGTTCACCTCGTCTGGAGAATTTTTCCCCAGCTTTGGTTCTGTTCCAGCCCACTTGCAGAATAGCTTCTCCTCTCTTGGGGACGAGGAATCCATGCAAGAGTTTTTATGATTTTTTTGTCCTGGAATGTGCGAGGTCTAACTGACCTCTCCAGAAAGTACTATGTTCGTGATACCCGTCGCAGACTTTAGAATCTGGACGTGCTTTGTTTACAGGAAGTTAAAATTTCTGGGTTTTTGTTTAACTCTGCCTGTCGTGTCATATGGCCGGACAGCATTGTCTTTTCCTCTCAGCACGAAGCTGGCAAAGGCGGTGTCATTACTATTCTGTCACCTCGCCTTCATTCTTATGTTGTTGCGCATGGATCTGACCCGATGCAACGTGCAACCTGGATTTTGCTATATCTGCATAATCATTCTTTTGGTGTAATTAATGTTTACACCCCCAATGATGCTATCGAAAGATCTCAACTATGGGTCTGGCTGGCAGACAACTTGCCTCTAGCTACTTGGGTTATGTGTGGGGACTTTAATATGGTTGAGTTGGCTTCTGACAAAGAAGGAACTTTACCCTTTCGCTGGACAGCTGGGGAGAGAGAAGCCTGGTATCACATGCGCAATAAATTGGGCCTTTTTGATCCCAATGCTAACCGCCACCAATAGGGTGGGGTCTGGCATACTTGGTCCAATTTTTGAGCTGGCTCTGACCGCATTTTTAAGAGGCTAGATCGTGCTATGATAACGGCTCAATCTTTTTTCTCCTTTTCTGAAGATCGAGTCCTACCTGTCGTTCTTCTGACATATGTTACCTTGTCAGATCACTTCCCCATTTACTTTTCCATTACTTGGCAGTCCTGCGCCAGGAGAGCTGCTCAGATGCAATTTTTTCTCAACACGTCTGTGCTGAAGCACAATTCCACTATTGCCCACATTCTTCAAGTTTGGAATTTAGCTCCTCAGCCCCACAGTGATACTGGTTGGATTCAGTGGTGGAATGACTCCATTACCTGCACTGCAAGGTTTCTTCACATTTATGGTCGTCAGCTAGCCTGTTTCAGAAAGCGTTCTTATGAAGCTAATACTAAGGCTTTGCATAGCGCTGCTGAAGCGCTTACGCTAAATCCTTTCGATACCGATCTCCAACTTAAGCTATCCCAGCTTCGCCATGAGAAACAAATTGTTGATGCCTATGCTGCTCATGGTGCTCAAATCAAAGCCCGCCTCCATTGGTTGGAAGTGGGTGACAGAGCCTCCAAGGAGTTCTTTCACGCTCTCAAAGCTCGTCATACTAATGTTGGTAGTCAAAAGATCAAGCAAGGATCTGAAACCCTTACTGAACTTCCGGCCATTCTTAAGGCCTTTGTCTAGCACTATGAGCAGGTCTTTGCTTCTCAGGGAAATTCAGCTGCTCAGGATGAAGCTCTCAAGGCTTGTATTGCTGTTACTCCAAACCGCCTAGCGGTTGAGCAGCGTGCCTTCTGTGAGCAAATGCTTACCATCTCAGACCTCAAAGAGGTGGCCTTCTCTATGGCCAATGATAAATCTCCAGGATGCGATGGCTTCCCCTGTGAATTCTACAAACATCTTTGGGATGCGGTGGGTCCTGACTTGTACAAAGTGTACCTCGAAGCTTTTCATAACAAAAGTCTGGGTAACATAATCAACAAAGGAAATATAAAATTCATACCTAAGTCTGGTGATCTGGAGGATATCTACAATTGGAGGCCCATCACTTTGTTGAATGTCTCCTACAAGATCATTGCCAAAGCTTTAGCTCTCAAGATCAGACATCTCCTTC
>MU225419.1:267222-282607 GCA_018584345.1 Thuja plicata
GTTACTCTTCTTCTCAGAATTCAGTTTCTCTCTCTAACCCTATTTCTTTATGTGTTTCTTGATGGAGAAGAATACAACTCTTGGCTGGGAGAGAGAGGACCCAATCCTTTATATAACATTTAACTCTAAATCTCTAAATCTGGTATGTCCATCATATACCAATTCAACACTTAAGATTAATCACAGATCTAATGCTCAATTATAGAATGATCCATTTATGACTTTCTAATCGGGTCACATTAAGATTAGAAATTGCATAACTGAATTAGAAACTGCATAACTGAATTAGAAACTGCAGATTTCTAACATGATGTAGATAAACACCATGCAGTGGAGACAATGAAGAGTATGTTCGACTTGAAAATCAAACTTCGCTGGACTATTGAGGCAGAAGGCATTCCACACACATATGTCGTTCCACATTGTTTTGCAGGCTACTTTCTTTCGAATTTCTCACAGCTTGGCCTGACAGCTCCACCAAAAGATAAAATTGTTATTTATGGAG
Source organism: Thuja plicata (assembly GCA_018584345.1). Lineage (NCBI taxonomy): Eukaryota > Viridiplantae > Streptophyta > Pinopsida > Cupressales > Cupressaceae > Thuja > Thuja plicata. The sequence continues at coordinate 267,728 of MU225419.1, forward strand.
ATGGAACTAGTAAAGGTGTGTGTTATTTCATATCTTGATATTGATTAATGGGTATAATTTCTATTAAAACAATTCTTTTGGGTAATTCAAGATCTGTATTACTCATGGTTTTGGGCGATCTTTTCTTGCTTCTGGTTCTCTGTTATAATTTCCTAATTTAACCATAATTGCTGCTATCTGTTTCAAGCAGGACCTTTTTTAAACTTAAGATATCTATTACGGGTTCCAACTTCTAAGCAAAGTTGCATTATTTTAGGGATCTCTGTCATAAATTCCTTAATTGAACTGCATTTAATGCAAATTTTTTTTGCTGATTCATGACCTCTTCCATTAGTTTCAACTTCCAAGCATTATTTTAGGGATCTCTGTTATTAATTCCCTAATTCAACTACATTTACTGTAATGTTTTTTTCCTGTTGATTCATGATCTATGTTATCATAGATCTTTGCTGATTCATGAACTCTGTTACTAGAGCTCCATGTTAAGTCATGATCTCTGACAGGGTTCAGCGAAGCAGCAATAGATCAGGGGTCTCTGTTATTGGACTTTTGCTTGATCTTTTGTCTGAAGTATCTTTACATGGGAATGCAACTGTATATATGAAGGAAGAAGATATTGGGACATTCACCATCAAGGCAGTGGATGATCCTAGAACCTTGAACAAGACCCTCTACTTGAGGCCTCCTGCCAATACTATCTCACACAATGATCTTGTAGCCCTTTGGGAGTCGAAGATAGGGAAGACTTTGGAGAAGGTCTATCTATCTGAGGAACAGGTTCTTAAACTACTCCAAGGTAAGGATTTGTAGTCCCAATTCTTAGGCGTTGTTAGTATTACTTGCTTTTTAATGTGAAAACTCAGTAAAACAGTAAAACAGTTCATATGGGGATGCTTTAGAAAGACCAACTTGTTTCTGGCATTCAGTCCAGACTGTCTACAAATATCAGAATTTCCATACTGATGCTTAGAAGTAAAGGCTACTAGCATATATTCATCTTAACATGGATTTGTTATGATCAGAGATTACCCAAAAGATTCATGGTGTCAATTTGTATGTTCTCATACTTACATGTTGGACGACACTTAAATGCTTTTGGGTATCTCTTCTGTCAATGGGTCTATTTTAAGATGAGATGTTTGATTCGAAAATTATGCAGTTGAATTCTGATATTAATATTATAATTTGATTTGCTGTGGAAAATATCTCCTATTTATCAATTTTGACAATTGCATAATCCCTTTCTATATAATTTTATTTTGTATAACAAAATTAACACACCATTTAACTGTGTTGGGTGATACAGATACACCTTTTCCAGGGACTTTTATGGTGTCTATTTTTTACACCATTTATGTGAAAGGAGATCAAACCAATTTTATGATTGGAGCAGAGGGGGTTGAGGCCAGTGCACTGTACCCAGATGTCAAATATACAACTGTTGAAGAGTACATTAGTGCATTTGTATGAATAATGTGAGATGATAGAAGTTAATTATTCAATAGGTTTTTCTCAGTGCTTGGCAAATTATACCCTTTGTGTCAAACATTAGAAATGGGGAGGAGCAAATCTCTGATGGTTTGTTTTTTTTAACCTTTGAACGATGGATATTTTAGAAGGGTAGATATGGAAGATACCCTTGAGCTTCCCATTGTAGTTGCATTTTTTTAGTGAGTAAATAAAAGTTTTATTTTATATTTGAACGAGTGGTAAAGTTGTAAATATGTATAGAAAGAATGCATAATTAAATGTTACAGCATCAATCAATTACCATTTATAATTAAAAGATGTTTACCAAATTTTCTATGTTTTACATTTTTTAAAACTTATTTTAAAATACAAAAATTGATAACAGTGATCTAATAGTGCTCTATAATCTTATTAGGATGATGTCAGCCTTCAAAATGTCAAACCTTCAATCAATGAAACACAAGAATTAAAATCAATTGACAAAATATTCTAATGTTTGATTTTTTATTTTATTTTCATGCATATCATTTTACTATTACATAATTGTGACTCTTTTTATCCTCTTTTTATTGACAATAAATATCAAACATACAATAAATTAAATATATCGCTTTAATTAACTTTTAGCAAAATAAGATAGTACAAATATATAATATACTTTATACATAGTAACATTATTTATATATAGATGAAATATAATTGCATTATTAATATTTATTATTTTCTATTAGGATAGTTTATCAAAAGATACATTTAAGTAACAAAGTCTAGAGTCAACCAACTATAACTATACACAGCCCCCATAACATATACAATTACAAAATTGGGAGAGTGTTATCAATTCCACTTATATTGCCTATACTATTGGAATATAATGTATATACTACGATATCATAACATAATTACATCCCAAAACATATACTAAAAAGAACTAAGGATTACTCCCACCCTGAGAGTTCCCACTGTACAGTTTGGAAGGTATTTGCAGCCACTTGTTCCTTGGAATCAATATAGAAACTATTAAGGAGATTGTTAAGATCCCCCACTTCAGACAGAGCAAGAAAACTTTGGTACTCAATGATGTATTGAGTAGACTACACCTCATCTTTATGAATCATCAAACTGCCATCATGAACCAACATCATAAATTTACTCTTTGGGATGTTAAGCACCATAGAGACCTGTGACATAATATGAAAATGTGTGAGTTTAAGATTAAACTCAGTAGGCTTCCTTTGCTCTTTTTGAAAAACCTCTCTATTTTCGTCCTTCCAAAGAATCCAAAGAACTTTATTAGTAAGGGTAAACCAAAAACTATTTAACTTAGAGTCAAAGATCTCCACATAACCAGCAAGAATTTCACTCCAAGACACATCAGGTTTGCAGTTCCAAAGACAAGGAGATCCAAGAAAAATGGCCCAAATGTTGCGTGCATAAAAACATTCCAAAAAAAGATGCTCAAAAGTTTCTACGTACAGAATTACAAAGGCTACAAATAAAAAGAGTTAATCCTATAGAAGATACGACTTGACCAACAAGTTTTTTAATCAAAAGAAACCACCTGAAAAAGACTTTTTTCGGTTCAGTTTTTCCCTTCCAAAATTACTCAAAAAAGAATTGTCAATTAGAAAAAGGACTAACAGATCCCCGACAGTGAGAGACACATGAGATGATAAAGGATTCCTTTTTAATAATGTGATACAATTGTCTAGTAGAAGTTGAAGCCAATAAATTGTCATCGATCCATTTAATATTCTTAAGAAGTCTATAATATCTCCCTTCACATTACCATTCAATGCCTTACTAATGAGGGTATATGTACTCTTCTGTGAAGAGTGAATATTGTATTTAGAGCTAATAAAATCCTACGAGCCTAGGTGCCCATCCATCAAGATATCCTGAATTACAGAAATCCCTTTCATATTCTAATTTTTTGCAGATCAACTTTGTGTAAGAGCTAGGGGTTTATCATTATAAAACAACCCCCACCAAGTAGAATGGTCCCTAACAATTTAGAAAGGAGGACCACCTAGAACACCGTTATCTGGAATGAACTCTCTCACCTGAATCCATGCTTTCCAGAAAGAGTGAAAGATTTTTGAGCCAAACACCTTCAATTTGCAGTCCCCCATCACAATGTCATAGATTTGAACATCCCTCCATTGTTTCCCTTTTCTGATAACTGATCTCTCAATCTTATTCCTGATAAGAAATTTCCAAGGTTCATTACCCCACAGTGCTTCATACGTCCATTTAGCTGCCAAGGCAATGCCATGAACTTTGATGTCTTTCAACCTCAATCCCCCAAGTCTTTTCTCCTGACAACACCATTCTCATTTCACACAATGTCTCTTCCTATTACCATGACCATCAGACCACAAACAATCTCTAAGAATCTTTTCAAGCATGTTAGCTTGAGTATTAGTAAATAACCATGCCAAGGCATAATACATATGGTGAGCAGAGAGGACCTTTTGTACAATTTGCACCCTACCAACAATAGAAAGGGTTTGAGTATGCCATTTTATGTGCTTTTTGTTAATTTTATCATAGATCGAGTCCCACATGCTACCAACATTGGGCTCAAGAGAGAAAGCTATTCCCAAATACCTACCAATCTTGTTAGGTTCAACTCGTTGTCATCCCTTCAAAGTTAACCAGTCAGGAGGCTCCTCTGACCATCCCAACACAGTGGACTTGTGAGGAGATAATCATAGATGTTAAAAATGGTTATTATGAATAATAATTAAAAATGGTTACTATGAATAATCATAGATGTTATTCATAATTAATATGACAATCAGTTATTATTATGTCTATTATTACTATTATTCTATAGATTAATTATTATATGTATGATTATATGTGATATACCTTTGACTATAGGCAACCAAAATGCACCTCTTAATAGTAATTTTTTTTAAAAGTGTACTATATTTATAGACTATGAGTGTGCATTTAGGTTGCCCCATAGGTGGTGCCTATGTGATACTAGTACTAAGCAATATGTTATAGATTTTATTGATTGATTGGAATTAGTTGCAATGTGACTTTTGTTTATTATTATATTTAATTAGTTAACAACAATATTACATATCTACTTTTGGTTATATACATAAACTATTATTGCTAGAATATTGTTTAACTAAGCAATACATGTTATAGATTTGACTAATTAAGAGGATCTAGTTGCAATGTGTCTTTTGTTTACTTGCTAAGAAAAATATTTTATGTTGTAACATTTAAATTTAAACATAGATGCTTCAAGGTTAAGCTTTCATCAATATTATTTGTTGGAAGATTAAAGATATTATTATTACAATTATCTAAATTATCAAGATTCTAATTTTATTATTACAATGTACGAAAGTTCCAATAATATTATGGCATGGACATGATGCAACCATGCCCTCTTGTTATTTTATAGGTTTTGAAGGAAGCAGATACTTTTTAAAAAAGAATTTGACAAAATTAAATTGTATTTCAAATTTACATTAATTTGGTAGGAATTTATGAATAAATAAATATATAATTTCAAAAAGAAAATAATAATAATAATGAAATGTGATGGGTAAAAAAATCATAATGATGAAAAATTGAGCAAAGTAACAAATCCTTTTTATTAGAAGGGGGCTTTAATTATTCAAATTGGCTCACCCTTAAACAAATCTTTACATTGTCGATGGGTTTACTAGTGAAAGGAGGGTGTTTATGTTCTTAAAGCTTTGAGTCTAGAGCTTTAGTTTGTGATTAACTTTGAGAAACTTTCTTTGTAACAAAATGGTAACAACTTGGAAAGGAAATCTATCATGACCGTCCAGAGGGCCCACTTGTTATTGAAAATATGCATGATCCACCAAAATGGGTTTATAACCCTAGTGAACACAAGAAATTGGATATTTTAACTCTCCCTTACAAACCCTCAAAACATTTCTATGCTCAAGATCTAAAACAAAGCATAACCTCAAACACATTAAAAGGATAAGTACACATCATCTTAAGTTGGAAAAAACCCTTTGGTCGATGCTTGTTTTAGGGAAAGTATGTTTTAACACCTCACATACTATACCAAGCATCAAATATAAGGATTATGCCACCCTTCAACTAAATGGAGCCTTCACAATGCTCACTAACAACCCCCTCAACTATGTTCATCTTTTGCAACACTAAAATCCTCTCTCCATCCAATAGATTTAATAGAAATGATTAAAAAAAAGGTTTATATGAATGGCCAAATCCAAAATATGGACTTTTCAATAACTTAAGCATCATATTCCTTATTAATATCAGAGCTGAAGAAAGCATACACTTTATGCCTTTTAATCTTCAAAAACCTTTCATGTTCTAGTTCTTGTCCATATTATAATGCATTCACCTCTTTAGAAATAAGATTTCTACATAATGATTATAGTTTGCCACAGAAAATAATCATTTGGAGTGAAATTAGTGTGTTTTCCTGTTGGTATAAATGTTGGAACTTCATACATTTGATTTTCCAACTTTCTTGGTATTTGTGAGTTGACTAAAGCTAAACTTTAATGTTTTGAATTAGCCTTACTTCATTTTATATCTATCATTCACCTAGATTAAACATTTTTATAGTAGAATTTAGGTTTTCCAAATTTAACAACTTGTGTCCAACCACAAGAACATTAATTCCAAGACATCCAAGATTTGAAAATGAATGATTGAAATTTGGATTAGGCCTACTTAACCAAGAGGCTTTTGATCCCCAAAAGCTTCAACACCTAATAAAATGTGTGCATATTTCCTACATATTTTGATGCAAGAGCATCCTTAGGTTGTTGGCAATCTTGCATCACCCAAAAATATATCCTTTCAATTTGATATCAATTTGTTCCTATTAGCCATTTTTTGTGTTTTTTTAGTGGCATTTCTTCGAGTTGGATCATTTGCTATCTCGAACCTCAGGGTATGTTATGGACATCATGTTTCACCTATGTCTAGGTACACACCTCAATCTGATACTTTGCATTGGAGAGTTATCTTGAATTTTTGTTTGGGCCTATGTGTTCTTCATGTTCTATCGGTTAGTTGGATTTTTTTGGTCTTGTGAAGAAATTTCCTGATCGACAAAGCTTTGTGGCTCATATCATGATGTTCCTTGATCTTAGGCCAACACTTCTCTTGGATCACACATCATTTCAATATCTTGGCATCAAGATCCTTATGATTTGGGTCCTAACCTATATTTTGACATTATGTTTTCTTGTTCTTGGAAAATGTGATAGAGATTGGCCGACATGTTTCTTGTGCAGGATTTATATATTTAGGCATTTGATCTTTGTTTTAGGGTGTGGAGGAGGATAACCTTTGGAAGGTTAGCACTAGGGTTTAGATCAAATTTTTTTTTGTAATTAGGCATGTATGTCTAAGAATGTAAGTTGCATGTTGCAGGATACTTTGATGTAAATTTTTGAATCTGTGATAATGCGGAGGTGTGATTTGGATATTTCTAGTTTGTTGTTGAGTTATTATTGATCTTAAGTTGTTGATTTTTTCTCTGTTGACTTGATTTGCATGGTTGGGACCATCTCCATTGGGGAAACTCCTACCATGAGTGTGTTGGGTGGTATTAGAGTGGGATTCATTCCCATGATTGTATATCTGTGTTCTTGAGCTTGCGAAGCTCTAGTGTGTTATGTGTGGAGTGGAAGAGTGTGAATATAGCCCATAATAATAGAATACTTGTGCAAGATGGTTACAAGAGGATTTTCTGTTGATTAATGAGTTTTTGAGGCATCCCATTAGTGAACGTATCACTAAAAAGAGGCAAGTTGTAAGTGTGTTCAATAGATCATCAAGTGGGAGGCAATTGAGACCTTGTAGTCAAATCACTGAGCTAAGGTAGTTGCACCAGAAAATTGGGAGAGACGCTGTCAAGAAGGATGGACCCTAGAAGGATAGTGAAAATTATGGAAGACTTTAGAAATTAAATGAGAAATGAAATAAGAAATTCTTTGGTTGGATTACAAAGGAATCTTGAGACAGAGGAAGAATATGAAGAAGTTTCTAAAGATCTTGAGACTGAAAGGACTGAGGTACTTGCGGATGAAGAGAGATTATTGAAAACTATGGCACAAGAAAAAGTCATAGAATGGAGGTTTCTAATTTTCTAGCTTGTTGCATCCAGAGGATTTGATAGATTAGATTGGAGAATTGGAAGACTACTTTGAGCTTGAAGATATCAGCAATCGATGGAGGATTAGGTTAGCACAAACTAAACTAAAGGGTCATGCTACCTTATGGTGGAAGGAGTTGCAGAAGGACAAAGAAGAAAAGGATGAAATGAAGATTACTAGGTGGAGGAAAATGGTTCCAAGGTTGAAGGCTAAAATCATTCTAGAATATTATCACTTGGAATTGTTCAATAAATTGTAGAAATTGAAGCAGGACATTAGTGTGCAAGAATTTACTAAGGAGTTTTACAAGACAACAATCTGATCAGGACATCGAGATATATCTAGGGAGAAGGCTACTAAATATATTAATGGCTTGAGACTCAATATTTAGGATGAGATGAGTATGTTGAGGATTAATATGGTAGAGGATACTTATCAATATATCCTGGAGACAGAAGATAAGGTAAAGAGGAGACATCAGACTAATCCTAGAAGAAAGGAGAAAATGGTGAGTAGGAACAAGGATGGTGCAAGAGCACCTGGGCACAAGGATATACACCAGGAGGATAATGAAAATTTTGAATGTAATCATCCATTATATATTCATGTTATTGTGAGTCCATTGAATCATAATGTAAGGCTAATGAACCATATTTGTAAAGGTTTTGCATAGTTGTCCATTTAGAACCTAATTTGGTCAAAAGGTCAAAATTGCATAAAAGGCCATGAAAAGGACAGAAAGTATGTAAAAGGAATTAAATATATTATTTGGACATGTCTAGGGTATTTTTACAAAGTGTGGAGTCATTTTTATAAAGTGTCACAAAAGTTGTCAAAATGCATAGAAAGTTGCAAAAAAAGAAACAATGCAAAAATGCATTAAAGTTGTAAAAGAGAATATGAAAGGTTATAAGGGTGGTTGGGTAGTTTATAACTACCAAAATATGTATAAATATTTTTTATTGGTCGAACCAAATCATTATTGGAAGAATAGAGAAGGAAGAGAACATTTTTGGAACAAATTGGTTTGTTTTAAGCTTGCATTTTGATTGGTGTTTTCTGTTATGTTGTTGTTTCCAGGCCTTGTATGGCCATGTACGGCCTAGAAACCCTATATATTTATAATTTATTTAAATTATAATTAATTATCCTTCTCATCCTTCTGGTTTGGTTTGATTTCATTAAAAAATGAATAAGTTATGCACATTTTGGGAAAGGTTATTGTTTGCAGTTTCCAGGATTCCTAAGAACAGTCATGTTGTACTGTTTGGTACGGACACATATGGACAAATCTCAAGTTATAGTTGGATTAATTGAAATGATATATGAATAATATTTCATTTCCATTTGTTCTTAGTTATTTGGATGAATATTTGTGAAATTTGGAGTGTTTTTGGTAAGAACTGGTTTTAAACGGTTTGCAATGGAGAGATAGTCAATGATTTCTGATTATCTCATGATTTAAAGATGGAAAAATATGTTTCTTAAATTTGGTAAACTAGATTCATATGGTTTTCAAATGTATTTGGTCTTATTCAAAATGGATTTTTTTTTGTGGAAGATATGTGATGCCCTAGACGGATTTGGAGAGAAGTGTTTCTATTTTATGACAGGAAAATGGGTCTTGGTATAGAGATCATAAATTTTTATTGAAATATTGGATTTGTCTAAGTTTGGGATATGTTTTGAGGAACCTAATTATCTAGAGGTCCATAAAAGGTATTTTTAATATGATATCTGGTTCAAAAGTTATGAATAAATGATTGCAGGATAGATATGTGTGACAGTTTTGAAGTTGTTTGTTAAAAGAACCAAAGAAACATTTTGTTGTTGATTGATCTTTTGAAAGATATGCCTCTATTAAATTATTTGAATGATAAAATGAAGATTGGATCATCAAGATCCTAGGGTTGATAGTTTATGTAGGAGGAATTGCATCAAAGGAGAAGAAATTCATTGGAGAAGAATCAAGAACAAAGTGGAATAAGGAACCTGACCAGAAGACACAAAGAAGAGGTAATGGTAGCAAGGACTTATTGGGTACATGTTTCAAATGTGGAGAAAAAGGTCATAAAGGTTATGAATGTTTTGAGGGATCTAGCAAAGGAAATTTTAAAAGAGACTTTGTGGAACATAAGGAGGAGTTAGCTGAGGATAATATATGATAGAACCAAAGATGGGAGAATCCCTTATGCTTAGGAGAGTTTTGATGGAGCAGAGAAGAGAGGAGAACAAATCTACTCATAGGAAGAATCTGTTTAGAACAATATGCAAATTAGGAGGTAAGTGTTGTAAGATTATTATAAATAGTGGAAGTAATGATAATTTATTATAAAAAGATATGGTAGAGAAGCTTGGTTTGAAGAATCTTAGAAATTATTATCCTTATAGGATAACTTAGTTTCAAGATAATCATGTGGTGGATGTGAAAGAGTAGTCTTCGGTGAACTTTAACATTGGGTCTTTCAGAGATAAATTATTGTGTGATGTTGTATCCATGAGTTCTTGTTGTGTTCTATTGGGTAGATTTTTGAAATTTGATAGAGGATCTATCTATGATTGCATAAGAAACTTGGTAACCATAGAGAAGGATGGACAGAGACTTACTTTCATTCCCTTGAAGGAAGAAGGGAAAAGTGTAAGGAACTTGAGCATTGTGAAGAGTTACTATATTGAGAAGAATAATTCAGAGGTTATGTTGAAGGGAGTCTTGGATCAGAAGAAGAATCTTATGATTATATTAGAAAGAAAGGAGGCGTGGAATAGTGATAGAGCTAAAGTTGACCAGAAAAAGACTTTGGTTGTAGATAGGCTGGAGTATTTTAGTAGAGATAAATCATATGTGTAGAAGAAAAGAGGTAGTGGTAAAAGATCCCTCTTACCAAGTACAAATGTGAGCCATGAGAGAGAAAGTGTAGAGTTGAAGACATTGAAGGATTTGACATAAGACAGAGAAGAGTTAAGAGGGAAGAAGGGCATAGATAAAGAAGACATTTGGGCCAAGAATGAGCATGGGATTTACATCCTAAATCCTATAAGACGTTCATGAGTTATTTTCATGGAAAATATTATTCTCACTAGGGTTGTTTGATGCAGGAGCATCCTTGGGTTGTTGGTAATCTTGCATCACCCAAAAATGTTTCCTTTCAGTTTGTTCTTATTAGCTAGTTTTTGTGTCTTTTTACTGGAATTTATTCAAGTTAGATCATTTGTTGTTGTGGACCTTGGGGTATGTTCTGGATATAATTTTTCACCTATGTCTAGGTCTACACCTCAATCTAATAATCCGTAGTGGATTTATCTTGGACTTATGTTCAGGTCTATGTGTTCTTCATGTTTTATTGGCCAGGTTGAGATTTTTTATCTCACAAAGCAATTTTTTGATTTATGAAACTTTGTGGATCATATCATGATTTTACTTGATCTTAGGCTAATGTTTCTCTTGGATCTTGCATCATTACAACATCTTGGCATCAAAATCCTTATGATTTGGGTCCTAACCTATATTAAATTGTATTATGTTTCGTGTTCTTGAGAAATGTGATAGATCTTGGCTGACATGTTTCTTATGAAGGCCCTATATATTGAGGCATTTGATATTTGTTCTAGGTCATGGAGGAGGATACACTTTTGAATGTTAGCACTAGGGCTTATATTTGATTCTCTATTGTAATTAGGCATGTACATCTAAGAATGTAAGCTAAATGTTGCAAGCCAATTTGATGTAAATTCATAAATCTCTGATAATGTGAAGGTTTCATTTGCATGTTCCCATTTCATTGTTGAGTTATTTTTTATCTTGAGTTTTTTGTTCTCGATGTGTTGACTCGTGTTGCATGGTTCATACCATCTCCATTGAGGAAACTCCTACCATGATTGTGTATCCTTTTTTGTGACATCCATTTTGATCTTACTTTCCCTGAAATCCATTTTGACCTTGGGAATTGTCTCTTCACTCAAATCAATCATGACTCACACTCATTACATCACCTTACTCTTCATCTAGCATAGAGTATAAGTTGTCATTTCTTATAAATGAGAAGATATAAATGTACTTTAGAAAATCTAAAGGAACAACATATTTTCTTGGTCACTTTATAATTTCAAATGCACCACACATTAGTAGCTTTATCTTACATAAATTCACTCCTTGGCTCTTATTTTTATTAGAAACATAAATCCCACTGCAAAAATGAATTATGTTTTATTTTATATTTTTCATGCATATGGTTATATTTGAATTGATACTAATATTTAAATCTCTCTTGAATCTAGAGGTGTATCTATCTTACCCCATCAACAAACTCATTCACCTTATAAAATTCTAATTGAAATATATATTAAAAATAATTAAAATATATTTATAGAATAAAAACCTATTTCAATTAAAATTTGATTATATGTAAATAAGTAATTAAATTAATATTAATTTTTTTGAAGGCTCTACTCCATGATATTAATTATCCTTTCCAACAATAAGCTCGTACTATATATACTACAACTTATCTCTCCCATACAAACTACACAACATTTAAACTTCCATCTTCAAGGTTTTCTTGAACACATTGAGTAGATGAATGAAATATTTTAATAAATTTCATGAGGAAAAAGAAGGCAATAGGACCTGCCAACACACACACCAAAGAAATAGGACACCAAAACCTTATACAATCTGTTAATCTCTTATGTAGATATTCTCTTCTACAATTAATTTTTATCAAACGGTTTGATATTTTGTCTAGTTTCCTCAAATAAATGTTTAAATTTTCCATTTTCAAAATGTCCTCATAACTAATTGTGAATCCATAACAAAATGTGACTCTGCACAAAATTCCAAAAAAGACAAGTTGTATTTTCCCTTTCTTTTCCTATTATGACTATAAAAATAATAATTGTAAAAATATGACTATGGATCCTTTCTTGATACTAAAGTATAAAATGACTTAACTTTTTTATATAAAAATTGATTATATGATCATTTCCTTATTTAGATGTGATTTGTTTTGGGAGGATATGTAATATTTTCCTCTACTTCTAGGATTTCCTTACCCATATCATAGATATATTCTCCTATCTAGTTTGAATGTCCATTGGGATGTCAGGCCACTAAAATTATCACTCAATGCAAAGAAACTCGAACCCCATTCATCTCCTTTTAGTAGAAACTTCCTTCGATACTATTCTTTTTGAATTTTTCCTGTATCTAATTGGTATTAGATGTTAATAGTTGGCATTCAGTCTTCAAGCTGCATAGCATTGTTGGTTTAAATAGATCAAAGAAAAACATAAATTGCTTTCAACTAAAGAAGGGAGGAAGCAGAGTTTTGATAATTGGAGGAATTGGTTACATTGGAAAACATGTGACCAATGCAAGCCTTACCCAAGGTCACTTCACATTCCTCCTTGTTAAGGAAACCACACCTATCCCTAAAAGGGCCCAATTACTAGAATCCTTCACATCCAAATGAGAAACTTTGGTTTAATTAAGTTACTCATACGATGTGTTTTCAATCATCATTCAACAACCCACAAAGTTTTACCTTATCATTTATGCAATGCCCATATAAAGAGGTCCATAGTGGACTATAAACAATGTTTTTTCAATCACCATTCAACAATCCTTTATATATTTTTATATTAATACAATGTTTTTGTAATACTCATTCAATGTTGTCCAAGTGGTTTAACTTAGTTGGTTGAAGCAATGAATTCTCATTGTGGAGACCCTAGTTCAAATCCCAAGAGATAGATCTTTGTGGAATTATAAGTTGTGACTCTTGGTCTTCCATTGGCTGTATTTGTGTCATTGTAAAAGCTGGATTTATAAGTTGTGATTCTTGGTCTTCCATTCTTTGTTTTTAGTGTGGCTTCTTGTAAGGAGCTCATATTTATCTCGTATTTGTCTTAGTTTGATGGTTGAATAAAAAAATTTGTAATGCTCAAATGGGCATAAGATTTTAAAATGATCTATAATATAAAAAAATATGCATTCAATGTTTTTTCGATTACTATTCAAAAATCCAAGATTTATATACAATCATATCTAGAAACATATAAGAAACATTGTCATGGATTGTGAAAATCTTCTATCATTAATATTTTTCTTACTAATAATGTTTTTTTTGGAATACCCAAATGCAGGGGTCCATAGATGATTATGCAAGCCTTGTAGAGGCAATTAAGAAGGTGGATGTGGTGATTTCCACAGTAGGTGTTCTACAGATATCAGATCAGTTCAATCTCGTCAAATCTATTTAAGAATTTTTTACTATCAAGGTATGATTCATATTAGTAGTTTGATCAAAACCATGACAAGGATTTTAAGTCCTAGAGTGAGTTTAAATGTATGCTTTGCAGAGGTTTTTCCCATCAGATTTTGGGATTGATGTTGACAGACACCAGGAAGAGGAGTCCATGAAGAGTGTGTTTGAATTGAAAACTAAACTTTGTTGGACTATTGAGGTAGAAGGAATTCCACATACATATGTCATTTCACATTCTTTTGCATACTAATTTCTCTCTAATTTTTCACAGCTTGGCTTGACAGGTCCCTCAAGGGATAAAATTATTATCTATGGAAATGGAACTACTAAAGGTGAGTGATATTTCCTATCTTGATATTGATTAATGAATAGCATCCCCATTGAAGAAATTCATTTGGGTTTTTAGGATATGTATTACTCGTAGTCGTGGTTCTGGGTGATTTTTTCTTGCTTATGGGTCTTTGTTATAAATTCCTTAATTAAACTATATTTGTTGTTATCTGTTTCAAGAAGTGCATTCTGAAAATTTAAACTCTCTTTTATGGGTTCCAACTTCAAACAAAGTTGCATTGGTTTAGGTATCTATTATATAAAATCTCTAACTTGACTACATTTGATGTTATGTTTTTTCCTTGTTGACTCACGATTCATGACCTATCTTATTATATTGAGATTATTGTATAATTTCTGGATTCTATTGTATAAATTTTCGTTTGCATCAAAATCCATAATTTGACTATGTTTATGTTATTATAGCTATTTTCTAATTCATGACTCTTGTTACTAGAGTTCTATGTTAAGTCATGATCTTTGACAACAATAGATCAGGGGTGTCTATTATTGGAATTTGCTTGATCTTTTGTCTAAAATATCTTTAAATGAGAATACAGTTGTATATATGAAGAAATAATATATTGGGATATTCACCATCAAGGAAGTGGATGATCCTAGAACCTTGAACAAGACCCTCTACTTGAGGCCTGCTACCAATACTATCTCCACAA
>MU225419.1:282869-315184 GCA_018584345.1 Thuja plicata
GTTTTCTATATATTAATAAAAAACCACAAACAAACAATAACAAAATAAACAAATTACAAACAAAAAAAACTTCACATGTGCAAGAGGCTTGGTGAAGATATTAGCACGTTGATCCCTTGTGGAGCATAATTGAAGCTTAATGTTATTTTGTTGAACATGTTCTCGTATGAAGTGACAGTCAACTTCAATATGTTTTGTGCATTCATGAAACAATGGATTACAAAAATCTTGATAACACTCTAATAAT
This sequence comes from Thuja plicata, assembly GCA_018584345.1. Classification (NCBI taxonomy): domain Eukaryota; kingdom Viridiplantae; phylum Streptophyta; class Pinopsida; order Cupressales; family Cupressaceae; genus Thuja; species Thuja plicata. The sequence continues at coordinate 283,117 of MU225419.1, forward strand.
CACAATAGAGGATAATAGGTGTATTTTGAGGTACCTCCAACCCTTCTAATATGTGACATAATCAAATTTCTTTGCAAATGACTGTGCTTGCTACATGATATTCTGCCTCTATTGAGGAATAAATGACTATAGGTTGCTTCTTACTTCCAAAAGAAATAGTTCCTAAACCTAGGAAAAAAAAATCCATAAGTAGATTTTCTATCATCAATAAAAATTGCATACTCTACATTAGTATACCATGTCAAGAAGAATTGATCACTCCTTTTATATTCCAAGCCATGCTTCATTGTACCAACTTGGATATACCTTAGTACCCATTTTTCTACTTTCCAACGAAATTTTTTTGGATCTTGCATGAATCTTGATAGATAATAAATAGAAAACACTAATACCAGGTCTAGTTTAAGTCAAGTAAATCAAACCTCCAATCATCTATCGATAGAGAGTTTCATTCACCCAGGGAGATGTATTAGATGTAGATAATTGCAAACTCAATTCCATTGGAGTAGACATAGACTTAAAATCCATCATTTCAAACTTCATGAGAAATATCTTGGTATATTTTCTTAGTGATACCATATATGTCTTTTTTCGCCATACCTCTAAGCCTAGAAAATAGTTCAGTAGCCTAAGATCTATAATGTCAAATGCCTTCTTAAGATCATTTTTGGTTGTTTCAATCATTGCTTCTGAACTACCTGTGATAACAAAGTCATCAACATATAAATTAATGATCACAACACCCCCCCTAATCCTTGAGGTATAAATTTGGATTGTATGGATGCCTAATGAAACCATGTTGTAGCCATTGTTCATCATTTTTTATATATCAGGCTCTAGGAGCTTGTTTGAGACCATATAGAGACTTGACAAGTCTGCCTACCTTTTCTACTTTTTGAAGTGTAACATATCCCTCTAGTTGGATCATAGAGAACTCTTCCTTAAGGTATCTATTTAGAAACACACTTTTTACATCCATTTTGTATAGTTTCCAAAAAAATTGGGAAGCTAAAGCAAATATCATTCTAATGGTCTTAATTTTAGCAGCGGGAGCAAATGTTTCCTCATAGTCAATTCCTTATTTTGGGGGATAACCCTTGGCTGCAAGTCTAGCTTTATATTTATCTATACTACCATATACTTTATACTTATCCTTAAATATGCATTTAAAACTAATTGGTTTCTTTCCCAGTGGTAGATCAACAAGCTTCCAAGTGTTGTTTTTCAGCAGAGATTGATATTCTGCATCCATAGCCTCTTTCTAAGGCCTTGACTCTTGTGCATCCTGAATAGTAGATGGCTCATAATTATCAATAATAGAATTCATCAAGGAAAAATTTACCTCATTTCTACTATGAGTCCTTGGACTTGAAGTGGAAGTTCCTGGAACTCTATCCAAGTTTTCATCTTGGATGGTACTAGTATACCACTTTGGTAATGGTTTTATAAAATTGATGGGTGTTAATTAACCACCAAAATTCTCATCATTTTCCCATTCATGTTGAATATAGGAGCATTGTCTATAGAAGATGATGATGTAGGAGAACTTGGCTCACTCTTCTCATAAAAAATTACATCTGTACTAATGTAGATTTTCTTCATGTTGGGATCTAGAAGGTGGTATTCCTTGGATTCATTACTATATCTAACAAAAATACATTGCATTGACTTTTCATCTAGCTTCTTCTTTTTTTATTTAGGAATACGCATATAGGAAATGCATCCAAACACACAAAGATGAGAGATAGAAGGCTTTAATACCGCCCATGCTTCTTTTGGACTGATGCCATCAAGGGCTTTGGTTGGTGCATGATTCAAAAGAAAAACTATTGTGTGAACAAATTTAGCCCAATATGCGTGTTCTATATGAGAATCTTACAACATATTGCAAACCATCTCTACAATGATCCAATTTCTCCTTTAGCAACCCCATTTTTCGGAGGTGTTTATGTTGTAGTAAATTGATGTTGAATTTCATGGTCCTTTAGGCATGTGGAGAATTTTGTGCTAGTGTATTCCCTTCCTTGATCTAAGTGGATGACATGAATGCAATGATGTGTATCATTCTCCATAAGAGTACAAAACTCTTTAAAGTAGGAGACATCCTCATATTTATGAGTTGCAAACAATATACCCACATTTTTTTAGTGTGATCATCAACAAATAGCTGAAAGTACCTATATCCTTTATTACTAGGTGTCATAGGGCTGTACAGATCGATATGCACCACTGGTAAAGGTTGGCTGGTGTAGACACCTAAAACTGACCTTTTTCTCGTGCATAATGATTTTACTAATATGGTTATTAATTTATTAAATAATATTTATTATTTAACTAATTTGTGTCTTTCTACAATATTCTAAGTTTAAATTCACAATTTCTCCCTAATTCTATAATTAAGCAATTTTAATCAATTATTTAATTATTAAATGTCTAATTAATCCTCATCACATATTTCTAGAAAGTAATTAAATAATAATAATTTTTAATTATTTCTTATGTCTTTATAATTAATAAAATAATTATGTTATTTTATTATTATTATATTTATGTAATAATTGCATTTAAATACAATGGAGCGAAAGGAGCAGGAGCAAAAAAGGTAGAGTGTGGGAGTTTGGAATGTGTATTTTGGTCATCCACAGGGTTTGACACCTAACTACTCGCAGAAAGTAACACTTAATAATAATTAGGGTTTCTCTCTCCTGACTCATCTTCTGAAAAAGGGCTTTCAGGGATCATCACACTCCAACCCCCAATTCAGATCTAAAGGAGTTCTAACCAGATCTGGTGGAAGGAAGTCTTTTCCTGCATCTTTTCATTAGATTCACCCTCCCCTAGCTATGGATATATGCAAAGGTCCCTTGTTACCAACTCCCATTTTCGATGGAAATGGAAATCGCATTGGTAGCTTTAACCCTCATGCTCCCTCTTTTGTTTCATGGCCTAACTCTCTGGCCATTCAATCTCCTCCTTTTGTTTCTCCACCCAACAATATTCTTGTTTGTCCATGTTTTAATCCTCAGATTTATCCACTGCATTCACATCACTCTCAGCAACATAAACCTAGTTCTTCAGAATCTTCAGCTCCTTTGCTTCCAAACCTTCCCTGTCAGCCCTTTCTAAAGGTTTCTGAGATTTCTAATTTTCAACATTCAGCAGGCACGTCAACATGATGGAACATCTTTATGCCCGCATAATGTAAGTGATTCTAAACCTATGCTTATTTTCAAGGAGGGGTTACTGGATTCCAATATTTTGCACATGCAAGATTTAGATGTTATTGGTAGGCTCTATTCTTTCATTCCTATTTCAGATCTTCATTCTTGGGCATTTGCAAATTGGGTGGGTCTCTCTGATATTTTTTATCTGGATCATGGGTCAAATTTTTTTATTCCAAGTTTTGAGTCTCGGGCTAATCGAAGTAAGGTTCTGTAATGGATTCGGTGTCTCTCTTTTGCCTTGGGTTCCTAATTTTAAATTGGATGATTTAGCTTGTTCTTTATTTCCTTTTTGGCTTGAGTTGCCATGTTTGCCATTGGAATATAGAGATATAGATATTATTGAAGCAATTGCAAATAAATTTGGGGTTTTTATTCGTCATGACCTCCTTCCCTTTGAAGAGCCTCATCGCTCTATTTGGGTTTGCCTATTATTGGATTCTCGCAAACCACTTCCTAAATCCATTATCTTACAATCTAAGTGGGGAACTTGGTATCAGGTTGTTAGTGTTCAGGATGAACAAATTATTTCTTTATATGCTAATTTATTAGGACACTTTACAAATCAGTGTAAAGATCCCAATTCTTCAACTCTCACTATTTATAAGGATCATACTACCTTTCCTTCCAAATGGTCTGAAGCCCGTAAATTTAAATTATCCCCTTCAAGTATTAATATGATGGAAAGTACTCCAAATTTAAGGGATAAAGATGCTTCTTTATCGAGAACAAATGTGCAGGATCCTAAAAATATTCCACTTGATTCACAACCATCTCCGAGCTCATTACAGGTCTCTTGTGCAGGCCAAGTCTCCCTTCTAAATTCCAATTCCCCTCTTTTGACCTCTTTTGTTGGCATGCTACGAGTATACCTACCTGTTATTTCTTCCCTATTTAAAAGTCTTGACTTTTCTCAAGCAGTAATTCAGAAAGCCCCAATTTTTGTTCCACCTTCAAAGCCTAAGTTTCTAAATCTTTCCTTAATGGATTCCATTGTCAATAAACTTATGTTCTCCCATGATCCTCTCAAATTTTGCAAGATGACTTTTGAACATGTTGATCTCATGGCTACTGAAGTCATTTCGGCTGTTTCTTTTCCTTTTTATTCTAATCTTCAATCATTTAAAGATGACCTTAATGCTTTAGTGCCCCCTTCATCTTTTCATGATTCCCAAGATGACTCACCAGGAAAATTAATTATTGAAGACCTTCCCAAGGAGAAAAATATCTCTTCTCAGGTAACTGATCATTCTGATTCTCTTAACAATGTCATGATCTCTTCCTCTTGAATAATGTTTCAGAGCAACATTTTGTTCCCCCCCTTTCTGAGGATCATAAGGAATTTCAAGATAAGTAGATGACCATGTTGTCTATTGTGCAATCTCCAATGTGTTCTAAATCAAAGACAATTATGCCCAAAATGAGAGGTAGAAAATCTAAGGTTATGAAGGCTTTGGAGGAAATCGAGGCTGGTGTTCAGTCTACTCTGGATGGTAGTTTTTCCAGTACAAGAAGAAGCTCGACAAGGAGAACTAAGGTTTCTCCTTGTCCACAATGAAGATTCTCTCATGGAATGTCACAGGCCTTAATGCCTCTGACAAGAGACATAGAATCAAGCAGAGGCTTGATTCTTCCCTTTGTGATGTTATTCTTCTTCAAGAAACCAAACTTTCTGCTGATAATTTCAAAGCTTCTATGGGTAAATGGTCTGCATTGAAAAATAATTATGTTCCAGCATTAGGTGCATCTAGAGGGTTAGCCATTCCTTGGGATGCTAAGAAGATATCAGTCTTCCCGCTACAAGCTGGATTTAATTGGAAATTAGTTAGTGTTAAGCATTTTAATATCTCCTTCATTATTAACATTTATGGTCCCACTTCCTCAGATGCCAAACTACATCTCTAGCAATCTCTAACCGACATTATTCAACAATTCACTAATTCAAAATTTTTGTTAGCAAGAGATTTTAATGCTACTTTGGGTGCTAATGATAAAAAAGGAGGAATTGCTCCCCCAATGCGTATATTCTTTGATTTTAATAAATTTGTGTAAGATAATGATCTCTTTGATATTACTCCCAAAAAGTGTTCCTACACATGGACTAATCATAGGTCAAGATTTTTGCAAATAGAAGTTAGGTTGGACAGATTCTTGGCATCTCAACTTTGGAAATTGGAGAACTCTTTTTTCCTTGATATATTACCTTTCTCTAACTCAGATCATTTCCCCATTCATCATTTGATTGAAGCTCCTTTTGTTAATGTCCCAACTTCTATTAAATCATCTTTCAAGTTTGAATCTATTTGGTTTAGACATCCTCTATTTGATTCTTTGCTTAAATAATGGTGGCTATCCTCTCCTCCTATGGAGGGTTCCATGATGTTTCAGTTCTCCAAAAAAATGCAATATGTAAAGAATCTAATTAAGGCATGGAATATCAATGTATTTAAAAACATCTTTGATCAGAAATCCAAATTGGAAAAAGATTTGGCCGAGATTAATCAACATATTATAAATAATGGCTTGGATCCTCAATCTTTTGAAAAATAGAAACTTCTTTAGGTTGAGTGGGCTGAGCTATGTGCTAGACAGGAAGAGTATTGGAGGCAAAAGTCACACAAACTTTGGTTACAATTAGGAGATAAGAATACTAAGTTTTTTCATGCTTCAACAAAGCAGAAGAAGGCAGCTAAGTAAATATTTTCTATTAAAGATGATTCTAGAAATACTTTTTCTAAAATTGAGGACATTCATCAAGAAGGGGTTAAATTTTTCTCAAACCTTCTTTCTCCACCACCTTCTCCCCAACCTGACGATGATAGGTTAAATGACCTGCTTAATTCAATCCCTCATTCTATCACACCTTAGGATAACTTTCTTTTGATGGTCCCATTTACCCTTTTAGAAGTTAGATTAGTTGTGTTTTCATTATCTCTTAACAAAGCCCCTGGTCTAGATGGGTTTACTGGCCTCTTTTTTCAAAAAAACTTGGGATGTCATCTGTTTTGACCTGCTAGCTATTTTGGAAGAATCTAGAAAGAATTTAGTTATGCTTAAAGATTTCAATACCACCAATCTCATCCTCATTCCCAAAAACAATGACCCTCAGACCTTTGCTGACTTTCATCCTATTTCATTATGTAATATTATTTACAAAATTGTCACCAAGGCCATTTACTTAAGATTGCAACACATTATCCCTAGGATTGTCTCTCTAGAGCAAGGTGGTTTTGTTCTAGGTAGGGAGACTACAGATGGGGCCATTCTCGTGCATGAAATTTTTCACTCCATTAACCACCATTCTACTCCTTTTTTTATCAAGTTGGACATGATGAAAGCCTATGATAGGCTTAATTGGGCTTTCTTGTTTCAAGTTCTACTCAAATTTGGGTTTTCAAAGAAATGGTGTAAATGGATTAAAGCTTGCATTTCTAGAGCTTATTTTTCAATTTTAATTAATGGTTCACCAGTGGGTTTCTTTTCCTCATCCCAAGGTGTCATGCAAGGTGATCTATTGTCCCCCTTTCTTTTTATCATTATGGCAAAAGCATTGAGTTATTATATTATTGCCTCTCATGCTTCTAGTTCATGGCTAGGTGTACCCATTATTGGTACTTCCATTTCAGTCACACATTCATTATTTGTTGATGACACACTTTTGTTTGGGAAGGCTTCTGTACAAGAAGCTAAGTAGGTTAAAAAGGTGTTGTATCTTTATACTTCAGTTTTTAGTCAAAAAATCAATATCCACAAGTCTAAGGTTTATATTTTTAATACAGAGAAAAATAATCTTGATAAAATTGTTAGAGAGCTAGAATTCCCCTTGGATGATCTCCCATCCACTTATTTGGGAATTCCTTTTTTACAGGCTCAAATAAATCTACCTATTGGCATTCAGTAGTAAGCCGTATCAAATCTAGAGTCCTGGCTTGGAAAGCTAGATGGATCTCCCTTTCTGGTAGGATTTTGCTAATTAAAACTATCTTGTCAGCAATCCCTAATTATTATTTTTCAATCCTCCAAGCACCTAAATCAATTCTTAATCAAATTGATAAACTTATTTGGGATTTCCTTTGGACAGCTAACATGAGTGGAGAAAAGAAGATACCCCTTGTCTCTCTAGTAGATATGTCTAATTCCTTAGCCACAGGTGGTGTGGGGTTACATAATTTGGCTTCTCACAATCTGGCCTTTGGTGGTAAGATGGTTTGGAAAATGTATGCCCGGTCTCATATCAAATGGTGCAAACTGATGCAAGAAAAATATTTGGATAACTTAGATCCTTCTAGAATTATATCTTTACTTGACCCTCCAAAAGGGTAAGCTATTTGGGACTTTATGATTAAGTCCAGGCATATTATCACTTCTTTTGTATCCTGGGAGGTACATAATGGGGAACTAGTTAATTTCTAGCTTGATTTGTGGAATGCCTTTCCACCCTTGAATACCATTCAACCTTTTTTAGACATTTGGGAAGTGTCTTCTTTGCATTGGGGTCATAAATTAGTTGATTATGTATCTGCAGTATATATTCATTCAGGGTTAGTTGTTTGGAAAGATTTTGCTTCTCTTCCTATCAATCCTCAAGTTGCTGAATGTGGTAACCGGTTTCTTTCTAACCAATTCATTGTCTTCTCTAGAGCCCCTGATTATCTCTTTTGGGCCTCATCCCCTACTAGTAATTTCTCACTTAAACTTGGTTATGAGGTGGCTCAGTCTTATCAACATAATAAAGTCAAACATAGAGCTTATCTCTTTTGTTGGCATAGTTTAGTACTTCCTAAAGCTGGTTGTTTTTCCTGGCTTGTTCTTAAAAGCCATGTCCTAACCAGTGAAAGATTGGCTAGACTTAATAATGCCAATGTCTTCCAATGTGTCCACTGTGGTCAAGCTCAGGAATCAACTGATCATTTCTTGAATTGCCCTTTTGCTCAAACTTGTTAAACTTTCATTATGAACAAACTTGATCTCTCTATGCCTCTCCCTTGTACTGTTTGGGACTTGTTTCAATCTTGGCCAACATTATTTTCCAAGTCTATGTTTTTTTGTATTTGGATTTGTGCTCCCTCTATGATTTTGTGGTCCATTTAGTGGGAGAGAAACAAGAGAATTTTTTCGTAATACTGTCTCATCGCTGGATGTAATCTTGGATAGACTTCATTAATCCATAATTAAGGTCTTAAATGCTTACATTTCAAATTTTAGGGGTAATCGGGGCTTTTCTTCTTCGGATGGAATCATTTTGCAGAAATGGAAGGGGATGGTTTTCCCTACTCTACCTTTTCCTCTATGTCCTAAAGATAAACTCCAAACCAAAGCTTCAATTAGGTGGTCTCCTCCTCAGCATGGCTTTATTAAACTGAACTTTGATGGCTCCTCGAGAGGGAACCCATGGAAATCTGGTATTGGTTTCATTTTTTCAGATTCACATGGCTCTCCCATTTTCTTTGAGGCTCGCCCTATTCCATCAGGGACTAATAATTTGGCAGAAGATTATGCACTCCTCTATGGTCTTACAGCTGCAAAAAATCTAAATACTAAGTCCCTTCATGTTGAAGGTGATTCTTCGGTAATTATAAATGCTTGTGTGAAAAGGTCTTCTTTTGCAAGGCATATTCATTACATTTTATTCCATATTTGGTCTCTACTAGATTCGTTATCTGAATGTTATGTTTCCCATGTTTTTAGAGAGGGAAACAAGCTAGCAAACATGCTTGCTAATCAAGGCACTGACGGGCTTTTTTTTTTTCTTATCCCTCTAATTCAGTTTCCTTGACCTCATTCCCTCAAATTTTTTATTTAATTTCTGATGATTTAGTCTAACTTAGCCTTTTCCCCATAGGTGCATTTAGTTTGGAGTTATTTTGATAATTTTTTCAATACATTCTAAAGTTTGTGCCAATCATTAAATTTGCAGGTTGCCCTTTCAAATTGCACCAATTAATGTGTACTTTTTTATTTTTATCACACATGCGATATATCATATCTTCTGCACTTCATTTTCTTCTTGTATGCTCTAATTGTTATATTAATTTTCAAGTGTGTAGGATATCCTTTCAGTTGCGTCATTGCATATCTTCTTAAATCTATCTACCTTGTGTAGCAGATTTTATTTTCTATTTGATCATGGATCATCTTTTCTTTTGTTTATATTTTCTCTTTATTACTGTTGTTGTTCCATTTTCTTTATGCATACCTTCTAGTTCTCTTCTCATGGCTACTAACAGGTGCTTTGATGAATTTAGTCCCTTCAATCTTTGAGTTTGTTTCAAACCATCTGAACTGGAAATTCCATTTGTAGGTACTATATAAGATGACTCTTTGGCTTCCATCTTTATCATTCACTACCCAAAATGTTGTAGGTGTTTTCAGAGGTTAACTAGTGAGTCGGTTCTATCTCCATGGTTTAAAAGGATCATCTTCCCCTCCCAATTACTTTCCATTTTTTTCTGTAACTTGCTTGACATATCTCAGTCTTAGTCTTTGTTATCTAAAGTTGCCAATATGGTCATTTTACCTATTTTTCTTCAAGACAATAGTTTGCTTTTAGCTGTGCAGGGTTACAACTTATGGCAGGGTGATGCCCTTATTGGTGGAATATTTCCACGTCATTTACTATTTAACTCTGATAAATTTGTAAGGTTGTTTTTTATGTTTAAAGATTGCATTACATCATCTGTTATTATGCCTCTTGATAATGCCCTTATCAAGGTTCCGCTTGAGCCATGCTATAGATGTTACTATGTTGATTGTTCCTGTTTTTACTTGACCTCAGTGATTCATGGGACATCTGCTTTTGTTCGGCGGTTGACATGTTTTGTGCATTGTTACCTTCATAATCTTCCATGATTTCCTCTTGGATGACATGCCTTTTTGCCTTCGAAGCTCAATCCATTCTCAGGGTGGTTTCATAATGTAATTAAGACATTGTATAACTGATTTTTAATTCGGTTTTCTGATTAGGGTAGTTTAGGTTTCTTCATATTCAATATCATGTAATATCTACTACTGGATGTTTTTTTGGAGGTTCTTTGGCATAACTTGTAATTGGGGCAGACCTTTTTTCTGTTTGGGATGCTCCTATGTAAAGTGTAATCAGGCTTTTTCATGGCCTTAGGGGGTCTTGAGGTTTCTAGATATTTTCTCTTACTCTAGACCTCATATTTTTATGTTGATGGGTCATGAACAAAGTTTTCTTTCCTGGTTCTTTCTCTGGGAGCCCTTTTGAACCAGTTGATTATTATTAATATAAATATAAAGTTTTGCCAAAAAAAAAATTAATTGCATTTAAATCATCAATTTCTCTTAATAATTAAATAAATGTTAATTTAGTTATTCTTCTTCTCATAAATAAATAAGTTTATTTATTTATTTATATTCCCCCATGTGCAATTAAATAAATTTCCTTTTTTTAAAATTAGGATTCATTCTTCTAGTTCTAACTAACACTAAGTCGCAGTCTAACTCTTCAATCAATTTTCATAATTCTTCAATCATGATTTATGATTAATCCATCTAATTTTCTCTTTATTCAGTCTATTCTATGCAATCTAGTTAACTGTCCAATCAATTTTAAGTTCACTCACAATCAAATGAGTTAAAAAAATCAATCTATTCTCTTAACAAATCAATCAATTCGGCCATGCATCCACTTCACTCCCAATTAGTCTTCGTTAACTCGTCAATCATTTGAGTTCAACTCCCCAATAAATTTGAGTTAAACTTCCCAATCAATTTCATTTATCTCTTCAATCCTAGAACCCTGGTTGAAATCTATAAAATCTATTTAATGAGAGCTAATTCTCATAATTTGATAAGCACATATTTTGAATTCTTATGTTTTCTAATAGAGCTTGATCTAAGAGCATGTTAGAGATCTAGATTTACCCTATCTACAACTGGTGAACCCGATGTGAAGCATGATGTTTCTAAATCCTTAATTTTTTTTGTCTATGTGCAGGTAAAGGTTTCTTTCAATGCAAAAATCAGATGGATTCGATGCACTTGTTATACCCATTCGACATAATCTATATAGAGAAATGACATAGTCTTATATAACATTTGATGCAAGTGTAATATTGATTTTCCGCATTCACATATCAAAATGATGCACGTAGTGGTATAAAATGACGCATCTATTACATTAATGTGTTGTATCTGTCTTCTATTCTTTGCCTTATTTCTATGTTAATCATTTTGTCTACATTTTTTTATGTGTTGATTGCTAGATTATTTTCTCTGACACATTATTATCCTACTATGATATATATTTTTCATGCCTAAATATTCATCATTGATTCCTAATCTTAACAATTGAAATTTTTTTATATGTCTATCTTTGTGTTTTAATTCTATGAAGGTGCTAGATTGATTCGCCACAACTATCATCTAGATCACCGTAATTATATTCTGGAATGCCACATCTGCTATGTTAGATCATCAAAAATGTTTGATGAAATGTTGCAATTTTATGACAAAACACAAAAAGATAAAAATCTAGCAACCTGTTGAACAAAGAAAGAGAGACAAAGAGATCAAACAAAATTGGGCTTTGACTCACAAAATATCATTAGTAGATTTGCAAAATGACATTATCTATGAAGGTGTCTTCAACATCTACTTGAACAAGGTAAATGCAAGTGAATTGATGGACTGGGGGAATTAAATGCTAGATCTAGGCTTTCAGTACTAACATTTGATTTTTTAGCTTCTCACTTGGAAGAAACATTTATTTATTTTTAAATCTAAAATCAATTCACACTTCTTTTTTGGTGCACTTAAAATGAATAGTGCATGCATGAACAAAACCTCACATTTTATTTGGCTCTAGAAAATGGAAATGTGCTAAAATTGGACAAGGAATCAGCATTTGGCTTTGGTACATTAAAATTAGACAAGCAATCTTCATTTGGTTTGGTGCTTTAAAAATTAACTTGTGTGTATTTATGAGTGCTTCTCCAATTAGTTCACATTTGGGTTGAAGTTTAATTCGGTTAATAACATATCTTTTTTTTGTGGGCTTGTAAATTTCATTTCGTTAAAAACCTTTTAGTTTTTTAGAGAGGCCTTTCTAGGGTAAGTAATCACCACTAGAGTACAAACTCAAACCAGGAAACCCCTCTGACCAATATATACACCTGAGACATAGGGAAAAAACTTGAATGTATTACATCTAACCAAGCTTGGATAGAAGGGTGGATGATAGCTTGGACTGGGCCCACATGCCTAAGGAGCCATCGTGGTCCATTAGAGACTTAAGTGTCTTAATGAACTATACAAAATGATTGGGTAGACTCCATGAATTTGACTAAAACAAAGTTAAAATAGATGCCACCCATTTCACCCCTGAACGTAAACTTATTTCTATGAAAGGGGAGGGAAGAATCTCCCCCAAGATACCTCTCATAAGTGTCCTAGGGTATTATTTCATTTGGAGAGAAATCCTCTTTGAGGTATATTTGGCAAAAGGCAAAAACACAGGCATACTCAAAAGGACCCACGTTCACGGGGTCTTCACTAAAGGGGCAATAGAATACCATGTGTGTTCACATTGGGTGGTTTAAAATGGGCAAAAGAAGGGGGGAAATATATTTCCTAAATAGGGGGAAGGGGGTTTTTAAGGAGGGGTGGGGTTTATATAGGAAAACCTGTGTAGGGGGTACATTGTGAGTATTGGAGGGGGGTGACAAAAAATTTGTTTTGGGCAATATTTTTTGAAAATAGGGGATTCTTTAGTACGCCATGAACGCACGTGGTATGATTCAAGTTTACTAAGTTAATCCCTGTGCTACATTCTATGGCGTGGCATGTTGTGTGAGGTGAAAAACTAACAAGAATGGACCTGAAACACTTTGACGAAGCCATTTTGACCTTAGGTTAGTACTACTTGTTCCTGTTTTCGTTGTTTCTGACCAAGTGAAAAATCATGGCTTGAAAGAGTCACTGAACATACATACATAGTTTTTAGATTAGGTTCATCAATAAATCATACTCTGTATGTATTATTGTTGTGTTATAAATCATAACAATCTATTCAAAACAATGTCTTAGACAAAGCTACGCAATCAACAAAGGCATTATACACAAGTGAACAAAATCAATTTGAGATTACGGTAAAAAATCTATCAGGTCTCTACCTATAATTTCTATTTTTGTGATCGAGATATTAGTTTTTAGCCTTACATTTATTGTCATTTAGAAGTTAGAATCTTGCATTGTCATCATATTACTTGCATGTTGCATTTACTCTCATTCTATTTTTAATTTTTTTAGAAAAAACAAAAAATATAGCTTGCATTTCATAAGGTCAAATAGTATACTTTTAGGGTCATCTTTCCAAATTAGAAGGTACAAGTTTTTAGGGTATTCGGATAGTGATTTTGAGTATTATCTTGACATCCTTGAAATTAATTATCATCTTGTCCATTTTCCTTATCATAGGCACTTGTCATTATTGTCAAAATTGTCTTTTTCATAGAAACTTTGTCAAAATTGTTATTTTTGGCCCAAAATTGAAGTCAAGATAGTCCACAACATCATTCGGGTCCTTCGTAGGAACATTTGCATTTGAAATTTATAGAGTCCCTCTTAGGGTTATATTGCATACATGGTAGGTATCATCCTAGTTTCACATATATATTTCTTAATTTTGCATCTCAAAATCTTAAAAATCCAAAAAAAGTTTCCCTTATTGTTATTTGCATTTCCAAAATCCATGAAACACCAAAAAAATTAGAGTCCTAACCTAGTTTTCTTAGTTGTCTTGCATATACCTTAGGATTAGAATGCATTCTTTCACATGTCATTGACACGATCAAAGAAGGGTAAAGATAAAATGGATTACAATAAGGAACCTATGCTTAATCCTACCAGCGATGTGGACTTTATTGTTTGAAGAACTTTATAGTTAGATTTTAATGCAGTAAACACACTCCAACAAACACAAAGGACAAAGGTCCTGATACCACAATTTACTCCTACTTCCCCACTAGGGGATCAATTTTTAGCTAAGAATATTAGGGCACGGTGTACACAAGAATAAGTTGGCAATTCCCTTCAAGACCCTAGGATAATGACAATCGTGAAATTCATGGTATCATCAAACCCAAATAGATATTTTCAACTACTTGCATAGAATGGTGCTAAACTGCATGTTGTATTTGACACAATAACCTTAATAGAGGATATACCAATGCTATCATAATGGAATTCTCTAGCATTTTCCTTGTAAATCACTTCCACAATATTATCTAGATACACAACTCACAGTGCTACCTAATTCACAATGTCTTCCCTTGGGATTTAATACAATGACCCTCTTTTCACCAATAATCATCACATGACTAGTGCACTCATTATACCAATGCACCATATATGATGGTACAAACCAATCCAATAGGTAGTTCTCAAATGATAGTATAAAGTGCATCCAATATGGTTCCTTAACAACAAGGTGTGATCCCTAATAAAGGTCCACCTCTAATTCTTCAAGGGGCACCAACAAAACAACCTCTAGCAAACCCTAATAATCAAGGGACATTCCCTGACCTTTTAGGATGACACATGACTAATGGGTCTAATTCTTCCAATTATGAGGTTCCACCTCAGTATGTCCCATAGTCCCTAGCGCCTATGAAAAATACAAACATAGGATATAGAACCCCATCTAATCAAGTGCTAACGTATCATTGTGAGAAAATATTCTTTGATCCAAATGCAATACCAACCCCCTTGACACCAACTTAAGTTATTATTAGAATAGGTAGACACCTATTCTCCCAAGAAAACCTGTATGCATAACCCTGTCACATGGAAGAAGCAAAGAACAAAAGAAGAAAAAAATATGGAGGCCAAAAGACCAGAGACATCATATGCACATGAAAGAATATATTATTAACAATATGTTTCAATCTGATATAATGCGATGTGAAAAATCCTTATGAAAAACAAAGAGGTGAATCCTTATAAAAGGAATCATGAAACCCTAAAGGGGAAAAACTAAGGTTAGCTTAAGCAACTAGAGTGAATAGGTGAGTTAGTAATTAGATCATAATGATTTAATTAATAACCTGAGGGACTATTAATCTAACACCCCCCCCTTAAGATAAGCTTAGGGAGAAGCAAAACCTAGGAGACTACTGCAGAAAGCAGGAAAGAAGGGTCCCGACAACAAGGCCTGAACAGGCACCTAAGTACAAGAAATATCTATGAAATAGGGAAATAAAGAAAACCCAATGGGAAAAATGTTACCCCAAAAAGAGATGAACTAGATGAAGGAAACAAAGCCTCCAATCTAGAAAAAAAGTTTCAGAGAAAGGAACAAGAAAGAGCAAGAAGCATCTCCGAAGCATGAGGCTGCAAACACTGTCAAAAGTAACTGCTAGAACCCCCACTGAAGTGCATGACCAAGTAGAGAAGATAAAGTCTAAAGAGCTGACCAATCAAACCAAGGAAGAAATAGAAACAACAGGTAAACCCACCCATAATGCTGAATAGGGAGAGGTGACAGGAACACTGAAATGCAATGCCAAAAACATCTGCAGAAAGAAGAATTAGGAACACTAGTAGTGCAACAAAAGTACAAGCACAGGATAAAGAGAGGTGTCACTGACACACAACATGGGCTAATGTCATGGAAGGTACACTCACTTGACAAAGGTGGATGAGCGCAAAATGGCATAACATCATAACCCCCCATGGCACTTTATAACAGAGTGCAAGTACAAAAAACACACAAGGTGCTCAAAATCCCAGATATGCAAAAGTAGGCACTTTATCTCAGTGCGTTTACAAATAAAAGAATGCTACAGAAGAGAAGCATACAAGCTCAGAATTCAGAAAGAAGAGTGAGCCAGAAGATCAGAAGAAGAGATCCCAGGACTTGTAGAACCCAAGTAATCTGCCAGAGTGTGAAAGAGAAAAACTCAGAGGAGAGAGAACTTAGAGAAAAATCTAGAAAAAATACCCCTGCAACTGAAAAGTTCACTGAACCAACTTTCTGACGATATCTGGTTTGCCAAAAATAGAGTCTGGATGAGCCAGATATGGCTCCCAGAAGGCAAAAAATAGACATCAGACTTTGATAGCCAAAAATACTATCAAGATGGTAGAACCCAAAACCCCAACCTCCATCAGCAGAAATTTCTTGGAAAGAGCTTTCCGACGGTATATGGAAGTCAGAAAAATATCCCTGTATGCTCAAGATAGAGAAAAAATAGTGCGGGAGGGTCAAAAAGGGCCCCCAAAAATTTTTTTAAGCCCCTGGGGTTGAAAAAGGGCTAGCCCCTAGGTGCATGGCACACGTAGGGGGCTAGGGTGGAGCCCCTGGTCACGCATGTGACCTACCGCTAGGTTCAAATGGACCCGCAGGTGGCAGCTAGGTCCCGGTGGTGGGTTGGCTGCAATCGGAGGTGGCAGCCACTCCCGGACGGCGACACAGTGGCGGGCGGTGCCGCTGGTGGCACAGACAGCTCCGCCAGTGGCCGCGGGGCCAAAGAGGGGCGCGCTGGTGGGAGGCCAGGCGGCGGTGGCGATGGGGTGGCGCGATGGCGGCGCACTCCGGCAGCCCAAAAAAAACATAAAAATTGCATTTTTTTTTTTAATTTTTAAAATTTTTTTCTCTTGAAAATCATGCTCGTACGACCTAGGAGGTTGATTTTTTTCTCTGGGGTCACAGTGACCAAAACCAGTGAAGTTTATAGGTATTTTGAGTCTCCCGGGCCTTCTGAACACAATGGCAGAGTCCATTTTCACTTAAATAGCTCCTGAAAATGGTGCCTCCTTCGAAGTGATAGAAAAACCCCAAATAATCTATGGCTATCATTGTCAAAACATTGCTTCACAAACACCAGACCAGGCAGTAGAAAAGTGGCTTTGATACCATATCTTGCTCTGATACCATGTTAGAATAGGTAGACACCTATTCTCCCAAGAACACCTACATGCATAACCCTATCACATGGAAGAAGCAAAGAACAAAAGAAGAAAAAACTATGGAGGCCAAAAGACCAGAGACATCATATGCACATGAAAGAATATATTATTAATAATATGTTTCAATCTGATATAATGCAATGTGAAAAATCCTTACAAAAAACAAAGAGGTGAATCCTTATAAAAGGAATCACGAAACCCTAAAGGGGAAAACCTAAGGTTAGCTTAAGCAGCTAGAGTGAATAGGTGAGTTAGTAATTAGATCATAATGATTTAATTAATAACCCGAGGGAATATTACTCTAATAGTTATCACTCAACAAGTTTAGACCCTTCAACAACAAATTAAAACCTTGTAAACAAGCACACCAAAGAGAATGTACTCAATGGAAGACTTGTGTCCTTATCCATTGATATGACACTATACATGCCACCCATTCCAACAAACTTTGAAGCATCCAAATTTGACAAATACAAGAAGAAAGGTATCCTTGTGACCACATTACAGATTTTTTCACATGTATAGAAGTAGCACACGAAGAAACCTACTTGATGAGACTATTTTCCTAGAGCCTTAATGGGTTTTTGATGGAGTGGTTCTCTTGCCTCTCTCTAGGGATAAGATCTTGGAATGAACTTGCTGAAAAAATCATATCTCATTATTCGTATAACATCATCATTGAAATAACCATAATGGATCCATGTAATACCAAGAAGAAAAATGGTGAAATATTTTCTTCCTTACTACAGTATTGGAGGAGTGTTTCCTCCAAGATATCCTTTCACATACCTATGAAAGAGAAGATCTGTATCTTTATAAAAAAATTGCTAATTAGATATCATGTGTGAACTAAACTCATTACACATTGAGACATTCAAAGAACTAGCTGAGAAAGGGCTAAAAGTTGAAAAATCCATTACCTTGAAAGGGGTGATAAAAATGGATACCAGTACCACAACACCATATGAAAAATCCAAATATTGGTCCAAAAATAAAAATGTCACAAATGACAACATTGTTGATGCTAAACTTGCACAACCAGTTCTACATGTCCAAACACCAACACATGTCCTAAACACCAATGTAGTCTAACCTAGGGAGAATCCCCCAAAAACCATGGTAAACAACCAAAGTTCTGCAAGAAGGGAAAATATAAGAAGGAACTATACCCCTCTTGTTGAACCTCTTGAGAATATCTTGAAGTAACTTTCCATCAATGCCAAAGGGAGAGATTGTTCGCAAGTGATGTTTTTGGTGTGATATGAGACACTTGAAGGTTGCCATTTATGGCAACACATCTGATAGTATGATCAAGTAAAGTATAGTTTTGAAGATATAGTTATGAAATTGACTAAGTATAGAAACAAAAGTACAAAGTATAACAACATTGTTTTAGATAGCGAAGATCATGTATGATGTTTTATGACTTGCAATCTTAGAGGAAGATACTATGGGATATGTATGACCTTCATTTAAGATCAATTTTTTTAGAGTAATTTGAAGACATGCAAAGAAAAAAAAATAGTGTAACAGAGTAGTTAAACAGTTGTGACAATTGAGGGAGCATGAGATGGAATCCAAACATGCTATATTGGATTGGTATTGTGAATTACATATACTTTGGTAATACAAGAGCGCTAACATTGCATTTACTTTTTGTATAAGTATTTATTATATTTTGCATTGTAATTGAGAAGCCAAGCAAATGATGTAACACACACACACATGTTGGAAATGAGTTGAGTAACTAAGAGGGGAGTGGTGAATTAGTTACCACAAAAACAAATCCAAGTCCCTTAGATGTCTGAAAAAATTTAGTCACTGTTGCTTAGTTAACACTGATATTTTATTGTCACTTGATTAACATAGCGAATCTTAAGATATTAACTGTGATTATCTTTAGTAATTAATTGCAGAAACATAAAACATAAAGAAAATGAAATGTACACAAATAACACCAAGATTTAACATGGAAACCCAATATAGGAAAAACCACCAATTGCAACTAGTCACTATTTTTCACTCTTCTGAAATGAGCCCTGTTAGAAGCCAACCATGTTAAAGGTTACAATAACACACTGTTAGGTGTGACAGTATTAGAGGATTTAATCAGCCTGTAAGGAGTGGCCTTGTGAGAGGTCTTTAAACACTTCAATGTAGAAATGTCACCTTGAGAGAGGTTTTACAAAAGACTGTTAAGTCTACTCTGTTAAGAGATTTTGATCACTGCTACAATTGTTAGAAAGTAACAATGAATTGACCTGTTTTGATAAGCAACTATCTTTTTTGATTCAAATATATGTTCTAGATTAAATACTTGATCCTCACTGATCAGATATTCTGTTGCAGTCCTCTATGTTCTGTCCTCAATCAAAATCCCGTCTGATTTTGTCTTCACTCTTCATATCACTTAGACACTTCCAAACACTATCTCTCTATATTCAATCCAAACTTGACCTTATATATATATATATATATATATATATGATAAGCCTTGTTAAGTGGGCATTAATATCTTCCAAATAAATAATAAAATTCATGTATGTTGGCTATATATAACCAAGAATCCATAAAATATAAACTCCTTTTAGTCGGCTGACACTAACTGTTTAACTCGGTCAACACTGAAATCCTTCAACGCCCGACCAACACTGTAATGCCCAAGTGAAATCAGTTAGAAGTGAAAAACACTTTGGTCCTCTTCAATGCCCGAGAGTACTTGGCATGAACTAACTATGCTCGAATATGATTAAACATTTGTGTAAACATCACTATACTTGTGTAAACATTAATGATAATACACAATTGAATAATTTTCATCAACAACACACACGTGCGCACACACGCATGCATGCGTGCATGTGCGCGCGCGTGCGTGCACACACACACACACACACACACACACACACACATATATATGAGGAACATTTTGTTAAAGAGAAGATGTATGTATGGAAGAGTATGTGAAAGAGTTAGAGATGACTGATGGTAGAAGCGAGATCAAATATTGATAGATTTTGTTGAGAGCTATAACTGGAACTATCTAAGAATTGGAGATGCTTGTTTTTGTTCATTACTGAGAATACTTTGTAACAGAAGTATTGGTTGTAAGAGCTATAATCTCAGTGTACCCCTAAAAGGGTGTTGTATATCTTTAACAGGGTTGACATTCCTTTAACCAGGAAATGTACTATGTAATATTCAGCTCCTAATAGGGCTAGGTCTCCTAACATGGACATTATACTTTAGTGCATGCTTGTGGGTACCATCCCCACCAGGATTTTACCTTGGCCAAGGTTTCCTTGAAAACAAATAATGGTGTAATGAGTTGTGTATTATTTGCTTATGTACTTTTTATTTCAGAAATCTTATGGTTTATTTGGAATTGGTTTAAATTTAATTTAAAGTGTTGTAATACTGATTCACCCCCTCTTAGTATTACTTAATCCAAATAGGGTAAATCCTTGTATAAACCTAACGTTAATGGAAATGGTAATGTCATTTCTGGTTCTTTAGGCCCACTTAAAACCCCAAATTTAATTCCTTCCCCAAAGCCTAACCCTAAGCTGGATTTTGCCATTCCTATAAGTCTACCCATTGAGCCTGGCCCAAAGATATTTGAGAATAATGATAATGTCTCCATCATTTAAGATCTATTTATCCTCCATGAGCTTGTTAAAAATGATATCTACCCAAATAACCCCATCCCTTCTATTGTATTGAATACCAAGCCAAAAGACACAGCCCCAGGCCAGCCTCCCTAAGCACAAGATCTTAAATGCACAACAGATTATCCTAGATAAATTGGAGTGCATAATTGATACCAAAGAAATAATTGAAACAGAAATAAGCTCTGCATTTAGTAATTGTACATAAAGAAAAGATGGTTGGGTGTGTTATGGGAGTGAATGAGGTTACCCACCTTTTCTTAATGTACAAATCAGAAGGAATGTCCCTCTAGGCTCAAGATTAAACTCAAGCACTTGGTGGGAAAAAGACTATCCTTCATTGATTATGATTAATAATTAAATGGATAAGATGACCTAGTGATGCAAGATAAATGATTAAATAAGAAAATATGAGCAGTTTGAGAAAAGTCAAATTATTGAAAAATAGATAGAAAGCTACGGTAACCTAAAATATGAATTCAAAAATTGTACCAACCTAATATTTGAATTTCAAGGTGATTTTTTAGGTACAAAATGCATTGGTAATTTTTTTCTTATGGATTCTACCCAAAATTTTGACGGTCAATCCCGCAGATTTCAAATTCCTCAAAATAGTTTTGATAGCTACACCACCTATTTCTACACACAAAAAAATGGAGAAAAGGTTGTGGAAAGGGGTTTACCTTGGTCAAACCCTTGTTTAGGAATCAACCTTGGAAATGAAATGAAATTTTATAAAGGAAATTAAATATGAAGGTAAATATTTGATCTACTTTGTAAATACCTTCATGAATGGATATTGAAATCACACATATTCATGAAGATGCTTATATGAATCTTGAATTATAGTTGTTGACCTTGAAATGTAGAAAGGAATTAAGTATTCTTTCACAAATGCATGGATCTATGAATGCCACTCCTAGATCTTCAATATTGTTATGTTTGATTGAACACTTGTTATAGGGTAATTGTAACACCCCGCCAGAGAACCCAGGAGAAGTTAACCTAAAACATGTTACTAAGTTTACAAGATATTTTTTTTACTCCAGCATTTTTATTTGTCATTTTCATGACTTAATGCTTTACGATAAGTCTTTTATGATTTTGGCTTTGTCTTCTTTTTGGTCCTATGGCTTGGAGCATTAGGGTAGGTTATCTAGGAGCATAGAGGGGAAGTGGCTTGCATTGGGGGTCAGGGCCCTAAGAGGATACTAGGGTAACTCATTACAAGTAACCTAAAGAGTGATAACTTAATAAATCTATTAGGAGAGAAATATTTATAAGATAATTACGTGTTCTTATCCATGACTTGAGTGCTAGTATAGGCTAGGATGGGAGTGAGAGAGAGGATGCTTGTTTGAGGTCTTCATGATTAGAATCCTTGTCCGTATGAAAGGATTACTGAGCCACATAGAGTCACATGGGGGCCAAAACCAGTTGGGCTACTAGGGTAACTCAAGGGTGGACTTATGTGATGACACTTCCCTATATGTGTTCTAGGTTCCTACATGAGTATTTGGTAGACTTGTTTTATCTCTTGATCTTTCATACTTTTAACCTTGAAATATTCTTGTTACCTTTTTATCTGGTGTACATTTACTTTAGTCTTTCTTGTTTGGTTATTTCCCGTGTATGGGCCTGTTGTTATCTCCTCAGCACGGTGGGAGTGGACCTTTGGTCCCACGAGGTCGGGTGGTAGTGATTCTTATTACCTTGAGGTCCAACGTTCATGACTTTTATTTGGATGATCCTTCTTGCAGTTGTACCTTCATGTTCTTTAGTGTTGGAGACTTTATCTTATCTTTCTTATGATGTATACTTGTATCACTGTATTTGTTGTGATATTCTTGGATATTGTATTGTACTTTGTATTAAGTTTTATTACATACCATGCGACTTTTATAGTGGATATTTGTTCATTATGATATTAGTTGTATCTAGGTTTCATTTATGAGATGATGTTATTGTTATTCATTTAAATTATATGAAGATGTTATATTATTTATTGTATTTAGTATATTAGTTAACTCAAGTAATTCTACGTTATAGAACCCTCAGGATTTGTAATCTATAAATGAGTTACATTTATGAGTATGTATTGTCTTATTTTATATTGATTCTGCATTGTTATTCTTTATCAATTGTTAACTCTTTTTTTCTAAAAAGTCCTATAAACTTAGTAACATGTTTAAGGTTAACTTCTCATGGGTTCCCTGGCGGGGAGTAACATTTGGTATCAGAGCACGAGTTTCTACACTGGGAACTTTGGGATTTTGTATGTCGACTAGGTGTCTAATTATTGACCTTTGTAACTCATAACCTGTAGGTAACAATTTGCAAGTTCTTTAGTTACCATTGTGTGTGATGCATCGCACCTTAGCGAGTGTCTATTGTATTTGGACCTACATTCTCTAACGCATCTAGGATGTTGTATTCTTAGGTGTCATGAAGTGGTTACTCCCTTGAATGTAGATGAT
Source organism: Thuja plicata (assembly GCA_018584345.1). NCBI lineage: Eukaryota > Viridiplantae > Streptophyta > Pinopsida > Cupressales > Cupressaceae > Thuja > Thuja plicata. Next base: position 306,415 of record MU225419.1, read on the forward strand.
ACTAGTCACTTTGTTATGTGAAATGTTTTATGATTCATTATTTCTTTTGGCTTTGATGATTCGTTCATGTTGTGTTTGGGCTAGCATTAATTTTTTTTAACTTTCTTATGCCTGGACTAGTCATCTGACTCTCTTTTTGCTATCAATTTTGTGACACTGGTCATAATTAAATTAATGTTGAATTATCATGATATCTTTTATTATTTTTACACTTGTTATTCCCCCATTTGAGATTTTTCTTTCTATTTTGTGATGACTATTCCAAATGTTTGATATTGCTAGCTCAGTTTCGTGATAAGTGTTGTTTCTATCATGTTCATTATTGACCTATGATAGTACGTGTAAGGGAGGACATTGTAGAGAATGATACTAGGGCGTTTTATCATAGTAGGTCAATTGGGTCAAGGACCCAAGTCCCCAATTGAATTATGCATTCATAAGAGAACCATTGTAGCACCTTTATGTAAACCTTGTAATCTTTATTTATTTGTTGGCTTCTAGGAGTAAGCCTAATTTTAGTGGGGTGTATGTAGTGCCCACCCATAATTTAATTTTCAATGTTGATGTCATAATATTTTGATTATTTTCATGATGATTATGCATATGTTAGGATGATTTTACTCACCCCATACTTGCATGTGTATGGTTGGCATATATCTTTTATATTACTGTGTGGTGTGTTTATCTTACATTTTTGTATGATGTGTCTGATGTGGTAGAGGATGGAGACATAGTTACTTGCATTGTGAGATCCACATGTTTCATCAATCCCTACCATTGTCTGTTATTTATATATTATGTACATGTTCGACTTTGTGATGCAGGTTTGCAGGTACCGGACATTGACTTCCCTGAATTGCCAGGATGAACGTGCCCTGTCGCAATATCTCAATGATAAGAGAGGGGAGATAACAGACAGGTATGAATCCCAACTTAAACCATTATTACCCTAAAACAATGGACAGGTATCTTATTTCTACCTTCCGAATTCGTCAAGGTGACGTCATTCGTGAACCCTTTCTTTGTGCTTGTTTGTGGTATTTTGGGTTAAGTCAATTTTGTCGTCATGTTGTCTGGTTATGTGGTTGATGTGATTTCTATGTTAGAAGGTTAAGTGATTTATGAGATTAATTATGTAATTAATAATTAAATATTATTAAAGTTGGAAATATTCAATATGATGGTATTTAATTAATGAGAATTAATTAAATACATTTGTTAATTAAAAATACTTAATTAAAAGTCTATTTTTAGAAATATAGTATTTAATTAATTATTAAATTCAAAATTGAAATTCAAAGCATAATTAATGAATTTATATTTAATTATCAATTTACATGTTATTAATATGCTGAAAAATATTATGCAATTAAAGTTGCACATTCTTTTATTAAAATTAAAATAAAGTTTAAATCAAAGTTGAGCTTAATTTGTTAACTTAAAGTGCACGTAATTATCAATTATTAAATAAATTAATTCTTTTTACTCAATTTTAAAGTTGAGTTCTGATTTTTGTGATTTGAGTTAACAGTTGAGTTCTGATTTTTGTGATTTGAGTTAACAGTTGAGTTCTGATTTGAGTTATTAGTTGAGTTCTCTTTTAAGGTTGCATGAGTTTTAGAAACCCTAGGTTGAGTAGGCTTTCCTTTATTAGGATTCTTTTGGCCATTATTGCACACACAAGTGGCACATGTTTTTATAGGTTTTTGGCTCTGGCTTGGATTGAAGGAATTGTTGAAAGCTTTCAGCGTTTTGGATTGTTCTTCATGGCTTCTATCAATTGGTGGTTTGAGGTAGGGTTTGCATCCTTTGATATATCAGTACTCACATCCCCGTCTTCTATGCATCTGAAATACTAAAATCTTCTTTGTGTGTACTTCGTTGTCTGTTGTGTGTTTGTCAAAATTTTACACTATGGTTATTGTATGATAATGTGGTTTTCCTTTCCTATAAGGTCTATGTTCTAGGTATTAGGGGTTTCTTAACAAAATTGTGGTATCAAATTGGATAATGGGCTTTTTAGATCTGTGATCAAAACAATCCCAAATTGTGTTTGGTAATGTTAGAAAACTTGAAATTTAATCTATTAGGGTTGCATTAAAAATGTTAGTTTAAAACGGGTTAGTATTATTTTTCTCAATTAGAGTTTTGGGGTGATGTTCTTTTATTAAAGAAATAAATTTCATATCTTCTTTTCCAAAGTCAAAAAAAATATTGCCTACAGATCTAGATATGCATGAAAATATATGAAAAAGAGGGAATAAATTGCATGTTTTATTATTTAAGTAATTTAATATTATTGCATGTAGATCTACAATTGCATAGTAAAATATAAAATGAGGATAAATGCATGTTCTCTTTTTATTATGAAAATGAATTAAATAAGATTTTTTAAAAAATAAGTATTATAGAATATATTTATTTGCATGTTATTTAAGAAAGATTTATTTATTTGTATTAAAATAATTATTCTTGTTGGAATTTGGATGCAATAGTATTCTATTTTTAGAAATTGTGTTATTTAGAAATTCTATTTTTAGAAATTATGTTTCTTTAGAAATTCTATTTGTAGAAATTACGTTTTTTTTGAAATTCTTTTTTTTTTCAAAAAAAAAGAAAAAAAAATATTTTAGAATTCGTGTGGAGTGGTATTCAATTTTTAGAAATTCTATTTAAAAAAAAAAACTTTTTTTGAATTCGCATGCAATGGTATTCTATTTTCAAAAATTTTATTTAAAAATTAAAAAAAAATACTTTTTTGAATTCACATGCAATGGGTATTCTATTTTCAGAAATTCTATTTAAAAAATTCAGAAAAAAAAACCTTTTTGAAGTCACATGTAGTGGGTATTCTATTTTCAGAAATTCTATTAAAAAAAAGTTTAAATTATGTGGGTGCTATATTTTCTTGTTTTGCAGACTTGCATATTTTTTCCAATTCGGGTAGAGTGATTCCCTAGGAGAGATTTTGTCTTCTGAGACTTGAATTATATTATCGAGTTATTTTTTGCACCTTGAGTTTATAAAGTGGAAATTTATAACCATTTTCATGACTCGATTGGTTCTTGTATGGTTGTGTTACATTTGTTGCTTATGTTGTGTATTCTCTGAGTCTCTGATCATTATGTTATGTTAACCATAAAAAGGTGACAACCACTATTGTGTTGAATCCTAATTATCTTGGTCACCTTGTTTCTACTGTTAAGGTCGTTCTGTATTTTGAATGTTGATCCTTGTGTTACTTCATATTTGGATAGAGATGCTATTGATGTTTTATGATCATTGATCTTGTGATGCATTATGGGTATTGGTATTGGTTATTGAGATGTCCAATATGGGATGGACAGTCTGGATCCTTGTATAGGATGTATATTTCTTTGTTATGCTGCAACATTTGTATTTGTGATTTTCATGACTTAATGCTTTATGATAAATTTTTTATGATTTTGGCTGTCTTCTTTTTGGTCCTATGGCTGGGAGCATTAAGGTAGGTTATCTAGGAGCATAGAGGGGAAGTGGCTTGCATTGGGGGCCTGGGCCCTAAGAGGCTACTATGGTAACTCATTGCAAGTAACCTAAAAAGTGATAACTTAATAAATCTATTAGGAAAGAAATATTAATAAGATAATTATGTGTTCTCACCCATATTGCCTTGAGTGCTAGTACAGGCTAGGATGGGAGTGAGAGAGAGAGAGGATGCTTGTTTGAGGTCTTCATGATTAGATTCCTTGTATGTATGAAAGGATTACTAAGCCACATAGAAGTCACTTGGGGGCTAGGGCCAGTTGGGCTACTAGGGTAACTCAAGGGTGGACTTATGTGATGACACTTCCCTATATGTGTTCTAGGTTCCTACGTGAGTATTTGGTACACTTGTTTTGCCTCTTGATCTTTCATACTTTTAACCTTGAAATCTTCTTGTTACCTTTTTATCCAGTGTACCTTTGCTTTAGTCTTGCTTGTTTGGTTGTTTCCTATGTGTGGGCATGTTGTTATCTCCTCAACACGGTGGGAGTGAACCTTTGGTTCTACGAGGTCGAGTCGAAGTGATTCTTATTACCATTGAGATCCGACATTCGTGACTTTTGCTTGGATGATCCTTCTTGCAGTTGTACCTTCTTTTTATTCATTGTTAGAGGCTTTCTTTTATCTTTATTATGATGTATGTACTTGTATCACCATATCAGTTGTGATATTCTTGGATATTTATTGTACTTTGTATTAAGTTTTATTACATACCATGTGACTTGTGCAGTGGATGTTGGTTCATTATCATATTAGTTGTACTGTATCTAGGTTTCATTTATGAGATGATGTTATTGTTATTCATTTGAATTATATGAAGATGTTATATTGTTTATTGTATTTAGTAGATTAGTTAACTCACGTAATTTTGTGTCATGGAACCCTCAAGATTTGTAATCTATAAATGAGTTACATAAAAGAGTATTTATTGTCTTATGTTATATTACTTCCACATTGTTATTCTTTATCAATCGTTAACTCTTTAAAAAAACATCTTGTCAACTTAGTAACATGTTTAAGGTTAACTTCTCCTTGGTTCCCTAGCAGGGCGTAACAGTAAGCGCACCAAGATGGTAAATACAAAAGGGGTATAAGTGAGCACTTTTTTCTAAAATCAGGTAAACATGAACTTTAAAGAGAAATGCGAGGATCATGCACTCAAAATTAGTAGTTGTAAAAACAATAAGAATTGTAGTACTCTAAATCTAATTTCTATACTACTAAAGTTTTTTTGAAATGGATAAGATCAAGAGGGTCAAACTTGCTGCACACAAAAAACTAATTCTGATTTTTTCAGAAAAATATATCATAGCCAATTTTGCATGTTTCACAAAAGATATAGTTAGGTTTAGCATTTTACAAAACCCTTTGGTAGAATGATAGTTAAGAGTTAGATCTAGAAGTTGTGTAATCTTTTGTAATTTTTTGTTGAGTATTTTTTTTTGTATTTTTTTAACTGACCGCGTCCTAAAATATTGGTGCTTGTTCGTGTGTTGGGCATAACTTGCATCAAAATAATTAAAAATGCAAACTTTTTTAAAATATATATATAGAATCAAGTATAGAACAATAATATGTAATTTTTTAAAAATGTGGTCAAGTAGATCAAAAGTTATTAAGAAAATGGTAGACATATGTCGCTGAAGACTGTGAAGACACTAGTAAAGAAAATTAAAATTTACTATGCTAATGTTGTCCAAAAATAGAAAAATTTATATGGTTAGAAAGCCAAGAAGATGTGTGAGATCATGGTGGTAACTTTACAGATACCCACGTGATAATGAGGAAGTCAAGAAATTGTCTTAGAAGATCAAAATATGTGTAAAGGGAGAGAAATAGAGGGAAAATAGGACTTCCAGGCCTTAGGGTCGTTGTCCAACCCTCTTACCTAATCATAATGCATACATGTTCCTTAGTACTAAATAACCTGCATGGGTTTTGTAAGACTAAAAGTAGCTTCCCTAGTTCTACATAACCCGTGTAGGTTAAATGTAGAACTAAAAGCATAAGTTTTTGTTCTACAGAAATCGCACGGGTTATGAAGAAATTAAAAACATATGCTTTTAAACTTAGGATACACTACATAGATGTGTGTATATATATATAATCTCTCTCTCTCTCTCTCTCTCTCTCCTAGTTTATCTTTTTTGGTCTATTCTAATGTCCAGAGAAAATATTTCTAATGTTGGGCACATAAGTTTACTGCATATCAAGATGGGCGTTTGGGTTTCCACTCGATTCCTTCTAAGATAAGTCATCTCTTTTATTTCCATTATTCCAAGGCTTTTGCAGTGAATGTGATTCTCATGCAGAGATTAAATCATGGTCTTGAATTATTATCGCAGGATGAGTTCATCTTCTATTTGCATGGTGCGTTTGAAACTGAAGAATCAATAGGAGACCATCAACCATTACTGGACATCATACACAATGAAGAATAGCATGAATGAGCATAAACAAAGATTCTATCTATATAGTTGTCACTTCTTCTGAAGGATCCAATAGATGGGGTGTATTCACTTGTTAACTGTCGTGGATTGAAGTTAATGTGGTATTTTGAATAGTGCATACCTATTCAATCAAAGACCATAGTACATAAATTCTTCTTGGAATTGAACGCTAGTCTTTTAATTTGGGCAAACAAGGGTGAATCTAAGACTTTCAGCACTCAAGGTTTACCAGTGATATGAACAACTTCTTATCTTGGCTACTCTAAATTTTCTTGGAGTTGCCAAATAAGGAGAAAACAATGTGAGTTTGGGTGAAGAATTAATAAGTAAACTTGAAGAGATGCACAAGGTCCAAATCTAGTAGGGGATCTTACATTAAAGGACTACATCAACTTCTAAAAAAATCATTGAGGTTGGGTTAGTTGGATTCTCCTATGATCACAGTTACATGTAGTTTAAACTTTGTAATGCTATCAAGATTTTAGTTGCAGACTGGGAGTTTTGAAAGAAAACTTCTCAAAGTTATTGAAGACTTTAAGTATTTTTTTTCTGAAAATGTCAGTTGCTGGTTGTGGTGTCATTCAAGGTTGAAATGACTGTTTCAGCTCTATAGATCTTTCTCGATATATTTAAACTAAAAAACTAGGGGAGGAATTTTGTAGACTTCCTAGCTTGGGGTTTGCCATGATTTTCTGATGTAGCAGGAAGCATTCACATGAACAAGGGTTGTGAAATACCATTTGGGTACATCGTATGCTAGACCTACAAGGGGTGGTAGAAGAATTCACCTTTCTCTGGTTTCTAATCTTAGTCATTTGGGAGAGCTTGATGAGTTGAAGAGGGAGGTTTTCTTTAGGCTCAAGAAGATTCAGAGGAAGCTTGAGTGGCAAAGGGAGAGTGTCAAGTCCTTTGCAGAGGATCAACAAGCTCATGAACCAGTGTAGGTTCAAAAGCTACTTGTTTAGTAAAACATTAGAGCCAACTATAATTGATTGTGATAATCAAAGCTGTGAGAATATTTCCCTTACTGAGAGGGAGCCTCAACATCAGTTTCTCTTTAATGCATATTTCTTTGAGAGGGAGAAATAAGAAGTGAAAGAGCCCTTGTTTATGATTAAAAAAATGCATATTTCTCAGAGAGGGAGAAATATGAGGTGAAATTCAGGTTGAGTGATGTCCTCTTTCCACATATGGTAGTAGCCATGGTGGATGTTATTTTGAGAGATTCCATGATGACATCACATTGAGTGATTTCATGATGGGCACTTATGTATATACATCTTTCCACACATGGGAGTAGCCATGGTGGACGTCATGTTGAGAGATTCAATGACAACATCACGTTGAGTGATTCTGTGACGGGCACTTGTGTATAGATGTCTTTCCACACATGGAAGTAGCCATCGTGGATGTCATGTTGAGAGACTCCATGATGAAATCATGTTGAGTGACTCCATGATGTGAGCTAGTGTATATGTTTCTTTCCACACATGGAATATTCTAAGGTTGAAATTTGCTAAATTGATCAACCATTCAATTAGAGTCATCCATAATCTTATAACAAGTCATTCTAAGGTTGTAGATCACTGATTCGGTCAACCATTCACTTAGACTTGGCTATAATATTATAATGAGCCAGTCTGAGGTTACAAGTCATCGAATTGATCAACCCTTCACTCAGAATTAACTATAATATCATAAAAAGTCTTTTGAAGGTTACATATTTCTGAATAAGTGAACCCTTCACTCAGAATCGACTATAATCTCATAACAACTCATTCTAAGGTTATAAATCATCGAATCAGTCAACTATTCAATCATAATCTACAACAATATTATAACAAACTATTTTGAGGTTATAGATCACTGAATCGGTCAACCCTTCTCTCAAAAAATACTCTAATCTCACAACTTCTCTTTCCATAGGATCTTTTATGCAGCTTATCAGGGCAATGAATTTGAGCATTTCTAACTAAAAATCAAATTTGATCAAATAAATGAACTAGCAAGATTCATTTTAGTTAAGTTGGATATCTCCATAACATTTTCAAATAAAATTACTCACTAAATACATCTGTAGAACCACTTTGAGGCTAATTTACCAAAAATAACAATTATTCAAATAATATAATGCACTACATAAAAGATTATATGTCAAGATAGTATGGTTTTTTTTTTTAAAGGCCAGATAAGTTGTAAAGACAAAATATGATGTTAAATAGAACGGTTTTATTTTGAATACACACAAATTTCAATAGTTATTTATAAAATGTATTTATAAAAATGGGGAAAGTGTAAATTTGTGCACTAAAATTTTAATATATAAATATGCAAAAAAAGTGAAAAAATAACTTACACCATTCTGAAATTTAAAATATATATGTGACATTTCAAGTTCAAGTTGAAAAGTTAGATTAGTGTTGGTTATTTTTTATAATAATATGATACAACTTTGTACTCTTTTTTTGTAGTTTTACAAAAAAAAGTGCCTTTGATATGAATCACATCCTTTATTAGGAGAAGGGTTTGCAAACCAGTCCCCTTCTACGTAGGCATATTGACATGGCAACCTTTAAGAAATGCAATGCTAAAGAATAATTTTCCATGATTCATTATTAGTGAGGGCATGAATAATTCATTTGATTCATAGTGCCAACCTTTGACTCTCAGTAGACAATACACTAAGCTTCTAAGTTTATGATGGGGGCAATAGAATGAAAATCCTTATGGTTTCAGAGGAGGCCTATGAAAAATCTTGAAGAAGTTTCTTTAACTTCAAGCATGGAGCTTTACAA
>MU225419.1:321411-385676 GCA_018584345.1 Thuja plicata
TTATAAAGGTGAACAAACCCTAAAACCTAAAAGCTAGGATGCGCAATATAATTAATATGAAGTATTAATTATATGCACCTAAGTGAAAGCATAAGCCGAAAAAGAGTAAACTGATTACTCTAACAGAAATAAGATAAATTAAATTGTTATATCAAGTTTTTGAAGATAGTAAAGTAATGTTATTTAGATATCAAGAATTGAATCATCTCAATGTTATTTTTTTAAGGATTACTTAGATGATTATCCTAGATTTTTTAAAGTGTAGATTGGGAGAAGTAAACTAATATGAAAAAATAATTATCCCTCAAGAGATCAAATTCTCACAATGCACTATAATAAGCCAAAGGTAATCACAACCTTCAAATTTATCCAATTAGTTATAAAGTTTTGGTTTAATTAAATAAGTGTTGCAAGTTTTTCTTTATACTTTAAACATAGTGAAATTGAATTGAGCGGTCTCTAAAAATAGAATATATGTGATACAGAATTTCTGGATGGGACCAAGCCTCATGTCTGAGTAAATATTTGCACAATATATAGATGAATGACTTGTTGTGCGATTGTAGCTGATTCTCATCAAACGGTTCACCGATTTGACAATCTAGAACGTTAAAATAACTTGTTATGTAATTGTAGCTGATTCTCATTGAACGGTTGACTGATTCAGATATCTAGAACCTCAGAATGACTTGTTATGCGATTCTAGTTGATTATCATCGAACGGTCAACTGATTCCATGATGTAGAACCTCACAATGATTTGTTACGTGATTGTAGTTGATTCTCATCGAACGGTTGACCGATTCAGTGATTTGTAAGCTCATAATGACTTGTTACGTGATTGTAGCTGATTCTCATCGAACGTTTAACTGATTCGATGATTTGTAAGCTCAGAATGGCATGTTATGTGATTGTAGTTGATTCTCATTCAATGGTTGACCAATTCGGTGATTTGTAAGCTAAGAATAGCTTGTTACGTGATTGTAGATGATACTCATCAAATGGTTGACCGATTCATTGATTTGTAAGCTCAAAATGGCTTGTTGCGTGATTGTAATTAATTCTCATCAAACGGTTGACCGATTCGGTGATTTGTAAGCTGAGAATGGCTTGTTACGTGATTATAATTGATTCTCATCAAACAGTTGATCGATTTGATGATTTGTAAGCTCAGAATGGCTTGTTACATGATTGTAATTGATTCTCATCGAGCGGTTGAGTGATTCTATGATTTGTAAGTTTAGAATGGCTTTTTACATGATTTTAATTTATTCTCATCGAACGGTTGACTGATTAGGTGATTTGTAAGCTCAAAATGGTGTGTTACATGATTGTAGTTGATTCTCATCAAATGGTTGACTGATTCAGTGATTTATAAGCTTAGAATAGCTTATTAGGTGATTGCAGCTGATTCCCATCAAACGGTTGATCGATTCAGTGATTTGTAAGCTCAGAATGGCTTTGTACATGATTGTAATTGATTCTCATAGAAGGGTTGACCGATTTAGTGATTTGTAAGCTCAGAGTTGCTTGTTACGTGGTTGTAGCTAATTCTCATCGAATGATTGACCAATTTGGTGACTTGTAAGCTTAGAATGGCTTGTTACCTAATTATAGTTGATTCTCATCGAACGATTGACTGATTCAGTGATTTGCAAGCTTAAGATGGCTTGTTATGTGATTGTAATTGATTCTCATAGAACAGGTGATCGATTCAGTGATTTGTAATCTCAGAATGGCTTGTTACATGATTGCAATTGATTCTCATCGAACGGTTGACCGATTCAGTGATTTGTAAGCTCACAATGGCTTGATACGTGATTGTGATTGATTCTCATCAAACAGTTGACCAATTCAGTTATTTTTAAGCTTAAAATGGCTTGTTATATGATTGCAATTGATTTTCATCGAATGGTTGACCAATTCAGTGATCTGTAAGCTCACAATGGCTTGTTACGTGATTGTAATTGATTCTCATCGAACGATTGACTGATTCTGTGATTTGTAAGCTGAGAATGGGTTGTTATGTGATTGTAGTTGATTCTCTTCGAATGGTTGACCTATTTAGTTATTTGTAAGCTCAGAATGGCTTGTTACATGATTGTAGCTTATTCAAATTAAACAGTTGACCGATTCAGTGATTTGTAAGCTAAGAATGGCCTGTTACATGGTTGTAATTAATTCTCATTGAATGGTTGACTGATGGGTGATTTATAAGCTCAGAATGGTTTGTTACGTGATTGTAGCTGATTCTCATCAAATAGTTGACTGATTCAGTTATTTGTAAGCAAAGAATGGCTTGTTACGTGATTATAATTTATTCTCATTGAACGGTTGAAGGATTCAGTAATTTATAAGTTCAGAATGGCTTGTTACATGATTGTAATTAATTCTCATTGAATGGTTGAATGATTTGATGATTTGTAAGCTCAGAATAGCTTGTTACATGATTGTAATTGATTCTCATCGAACGGTTCACTGATTAGGTGATTTGTAAGCTCATAATGGGTTGTTACGTGATTGTAGTTGATTCTCATAGAATGGTTGACCGATTTAGTGATTTGTAAGCTCAGAATGGCTTGTTACATGATTATAGCTGATTCACATCAAACGGTTGACCGATCGAGTGATTTGTAAGCTTAGAATGACTTGTTACATGAGTGTAACTGATTCTCATCAAACGGTTTACTGATTCACTTATTTGTTAGCTCAAAATAGCTTTTTACATGATTGTAATTGATTCTCACCGAATGGTTGACCAATTCAGTGATTTGCAAGCTCAGAATGGCTTGTTACGTGACTGTAATTGATTCTCATCAAAGGGTTGACCGATTCAGTAATTTTTAAGCTTAGAATAGCTTGTTACATGATTATAGCTCATTCTCAACAAATGGTTGATCGATTCGGTGATTTGTAAGTGCACAATGACTTGCTATGTGATTGTAGTTGATTCTCATCGAACGGTTGACCGATTCGGTGATTTATAAACTCAGAATGACTTGTTACGTGATTGTAGCTGATTGTCATCGAACCATTGACCGATTTATTTATTTGTAAGCTCAGAATGGCTTGTTACATGATTGGAGATGATTCTCATCAAACGGTTGACCGATTCAGTTATTTGTAAGCTCAGAATAGCGTGTTACATGATTGTAGTTGATTCTCATCGAATAGTTGACCGATTTGGTGATTTCTAAGCTAATAATTTCTTGTTACATGATTGTAGTTTATTCTCATCGAATGGTTGACTGATTCAATGATTTATAAGCTCAAAATGGCTTGTTACATAATTGTAATTGATTCTCATCGAAAGGTTGACCAATTTGGTGATTTGTAAGCTCAAAATGGCATGTTACATAATTATAGCTGATTCTCCTCGAATGCTTTACCGATTTAGTTATTTGTAAGCTCAGAATGGCTTGTTACATCATTGATTCAGTGATTTGTAAGCTTAGAATGGCTTGTTACGTGATTGTAGTTGATTATCATCAAATGGTTGACCAATTCAGTGACTTGTAAGCTCAAAATGGCTTGTTACATGATTGTAATTTATTCTCATTGAATGGTTGACTGATTTGATGATTTGTAAGCTCAGAATAGCTTGTTATGTGATTTTAACCGATTCTCATTGAACAGTTGACCAATTCGGTGATTTGTAAGCTCAGAATGGCTTGTTATGTGATTGTAGTTGATTCTCATCGAACAATTGTCTGATTCAATTATTTGTAAGTTCAAAATATCTTGTTACGTCATTATAGTTCATTCTCACCAAATGGTTGACCAATTCAGTTATTGTAATTGATTTTCATCAAGCAGTTGACCGATTCAGTGATTTGTAAGCTCAGAATGGCTTCTTATGTGATTGTAAATGATTCTCATTGAACGGTTAATCGATTTGGTGATTTGTAAGCTCAGAATGGCTTGTTACATGATTGTAAATTGATTCTCATCGAATAGGTGACTGTTTTGGTGAATTGAAAGCTCAGAATGGCTTGTTACATGATTGTAGTTGATTCTCATTGAACAGTTGATCAATTCAGTAATTTGTAAACTCAGAATGGCTTGATACATGATTGTAGTTGATTATCATCAAAAAGTTGACTGATTCATTTATTTGTAAACTGAGAATGACTTCTTACATGATTGTAAATGATTCTCATTGAACGGTTGACCGATTCAGTGATTTGTAAGCTTGGAATGGCTTGTAAGATTATTGCAATTCATTCTCATCGAATGGTTGACCATTTTTGTGATTTGTAAGCTCAGAATGCCTTGTTATGTGATTATAGCTTATTCTCATCGAAAGGTTGACAGATTCAGTGATTTGTAAGCTCAGAATGGGTTGTTACATGATTGTAGCTGATTCTCATCGAACAGTTGACTAATTCAATGATTTGTAAGCTCAGAATGGCTTGTTAATGATTATACCTAATTCTCATCGAACGGTTGACCAATTCGGTGATTTGTAAGCTTAGAATAGGTTCTTACATGATTGCAATAGTTTCTCATCAAACGGTTGACCTTTTCATTGATTTGTAAACTTAGAATGACTTTTTACGTGATTGTTGCTTATTCTCATTGAAGGGTTGATGGATTCAGTGATTTGTAAGCTCAGAATGGCTTGTTACATGATTGTAGCTAATTCTCATCGAATGGTTGACCGATTCGGTGATTTATAAGTTAAGAATGGCTTGTTACATGATTGTAATTGATTCACATCGAATAGTTGACCGATTCAATAATTTGTAAGCTCAAAATGGCTTGTTACATTATTGTAATTGATTCTCATTGAATGGTTGATAGATTCGGTGATTTGTAAGCTCAAAATGGCTTGCTACGTGATTGGAGATGATTCTCATCAAACAGTTGATTGATTCAGTGTTTCATAAGTTAAGAATGACTTGTTACATGATTGCAATTGATTCTCATGAAACGGTTAATCAATTCGGTGATTTGTTAGCTCACAATGGCTTGTTACATGATTGTAATTAATTCTCATCAAATGGTTGATCAATTTGGTAATTTGTAAGCTCAGAATGGCTTGTTATGTGATTGTAAGTGATTCTAATCGAACGATTGATGGATTCAGTGATTTTTAAGCTCAAAATGGCTTATTACGTGATTGTAGCTTATTCTCATCGAACAGTTGACTGATTCAGTGATTTGTAAGCTAAGAATAGCTTGTTACATGATTGTAATTGATTCTCATCGAATAGTTGACCAATTCAATGATTTACAAGTCCAGAATGGCTTGTTACATGATTGTAGTTGATTCTCCTCGAACGGTTGACTGATTTGGTGATTTGTAAGTTCAAATGTCTTGTTACATGATTATAGCTAATTCTCATCAAATGGTTGATAGATTCGGTGATTTGTAAGCTCAGAATAGCTTGTTACGTGATTGTAGCTGATTCTCTTCAAATCATTGACCAATTCAGTGATTTATAACTTAAGAATGACTTTTTACGTGATTGTAAATGATTCTCATCAAACGGTTGACCGATTCAGTGATTTGTAAGCTCAAAATGGCTTGTTACATGATATTAGCTGATTCTCATTGAACGGTTGACCAATTTGGTGATTTGTAAGTTTAAAATGGCTTGTTACGTGATTATAGTTGATTCTCATTGAACGGTTGATCGATTCAATGATTTGTAAGCTCAGAAAGGCTTGTTACATGATTGTAGTTGATTCTCATCAAATAGTTGACCAATTTAGTGATTTGTAAGCTCAGAATGCCTTGTTACATGATTATAGTTGATTCTCATTTAATGGTTGACCGATTTTGTGATTTGTAACCTCAAAATGGCTTGTTACATGATTGTAGACGATTCTCATCAAATAGTTGACTGATTTGGTGATTTGTAAAATCAAAATGGCTTGTTACGTGATTGTAGTTGATTCTCATCGAACGGTTGATCAATTCAGTGATTTGTAAGGTCAGAATGGCTTGTTACATGATTGTAATCAATTATCATCAAACAGGTAACCGATTCAGTGATTTGTAAGCTCAGAATGCCTTGTTACATAATTTTAACTTATTATCATCAAACGGTTGACCACTTTAGTGATTTATAAGCTCAGAATTGCTTGTTATGTGATTGTAATTAATTCTCATCAAATGGTTGACCGATTCGGTGATTTGTAAGCTCAGAATAGCTTGTTACATGATTGGAATTGATTTTGATTGAATGGTTGACCGATTCAGTGATTTGTAAGCTCAGAATGGCTTATTATGTGATTGTACCTAATTCTCATCAAAGGATTGACTGATTCGGTGATTTATAAGCTCATAATGCCTTGTTATGTTATTTTAGCTGATTCTCATCGAATGATTGACCGATTCAGTGATTTGTAAGCTTAGAATTGCTTACTACGTGATTGTAATTGATTCTCATTGAACGGTTGATGAATTCAATAATTTGTAAGCTCAAAATGGCTTATTTCATAATTGCAATTAATTCTCATCAAACGGTAAACTTTTTACATGATTGCAATTGATTCTAATCGAACGGTTTCCTATTTCGATGATTTGTAAGCTCAAAATGGCTTGTTAACAACGTGATTGTAGATGAGTCTCATCAAATGATTGACTGATTCAGTAATTTGTAAGCTAAGAATGACTTGTTATATGATTATAATTGATTCTCATCGAACGATTGACTGATTCAGTGATTTGTAAGATCAGAATGGCTTGTTACATGATTGTAATTGATTCTCTTTAAACAGTTGACCAATTCGATGATTTGTAAGGTCAGAATAGTTTATTACATGATTGTAAATGATTCTCATCAAACGGTTGATCAATTTAATAATTTGTAAGCTCAAAATGACTTGATACGTGATTGCAGTTGATTCTCATCAAACGGTAGACTGATTCGGTGATTCGTAAGCTCAGACTAGCTTTTTATGTGATTATAAATGATTCTCATCGAATAGTTGATTGATTCAGTGATTTGTAAGTTTAGAATGGCTTATTACCTGATTGCAATTGATTCTCATCGAATGGTTGACCATTTTTCTGATTTGTAAGCTTAGAATGGCTTGTTACGTGATTATAACTTATTCTCATTGAGAGGTTGAAAAATTCAATGATTTGTAAGCTTAGAATGGGTTGTTACATGATTGTAGCTAATTCTCATCGAACAGTTGACTGATTCAGTGATTTGTAAGCTCAGAATGACTTGTTAATGATTGTAGCTGATTCTCATCAAACAGTTAACCAATTCAGTGATTTTTAAGCTAAGAATGGCCATTTACATGATTGTAGCTGATTCTCATCAAACGGTTGATCGATTCAGTGATTTGTAAGCTAAGAATAGTTTGTTACGTGATGACAATAGATTCTCATTGAATGGTTTACCGATTCAGTGATTTGTAAGCTTAGAATGACTTGTTACATGATTGTAGCTGATTCTCATCCAACGGTTGACTGGTTCAGTGATTTGTAACCTCCAAATAGCTAGTTACATGATTGTAGATGATTCTCATTGAACAGTTAACCAATTTAGTGATTTGTAAGCTCAAAATGGCTTGTCACGTAATTGTAGCTAATTCTCATCAAACGGTTGATCAATTCAATGATTTGTAAGCTCAGAATGGCTTGTTACATGATTATAATTAATTCTCATCAAATAGGTGACCGATTCAGTGATTTGTAAGCTTAGAATGACTTCTTACATGATTGTAATTGATTCTCAATGAACGGCTGACCGATTTGATGATTTTTAAGCTTAGAATGGCTTGTTACGTGATTATAGTTGATTCTCATCCAACTTTTTATGTGATTATAATTGATTCTCATCAAACGATTGATCGATTTAGTGATTTATAAGCTCAAAATTGTTTGTTATGTGATTGTAATTGATTCTCATCAAATGGTTGACCGATTCAGTGATTTGTAAGCTTAGAATAGCTTGTTCAATGATTGTAATTGATTCTCTTCAAACGGTTGACTGATTAGATGATTTTTAAGCTCAAAATAGCTTATTACGTGATTGTAATTGATTCTCATCAAAGTGTTGACCGGTTTGATGATTTGTAAGCTCAGAATGACTTGTTACATGATTGTAATTGATTCTGATTGAATGGTTGACCGATTCATTGATTTGTAAGCTCATAATGGCTTATTATGTGATTGTAACTAATTCTCATCAAATGGTTGACCAATTCAGTGATTTGTAAGGTCAAAATAGCTTGTTTCATGATTATAATTGATTTTCATCAAATGGTTGACCGATTTGGTGATTTTTAAAGTCAGAATGGTCATAATCGATCATATATTTTATAAGAATCATCTATAATTGTATAACAAGTCATTCTAAGGTTCTAGATAGTCAAATTGATCAACCGTTGGATGAGAATCAGTTATAATAGCATAATAAGCCATCGTGAAGTTGTAGATCGCCGAATCGGTCAACCGTTCAATGAGAATCAGTTACAATCACATAAGAAGTCATTCTAAATTTTCTACATCACCATATCGGTCAACCATTCGATGAGAGTCAACAACAATCACATAACAAGCCACTCTAAGTTTCTAGATCACTAAATCGATCAATTGTTCGATGAGAATAGAATACAATCACATACCAAGCTATTTTAAATTTTAAGATTGTGGAATTGGTCAACTGTTTGATGAGAATAAACTACAATTGCATAACAAGCAATTCTAAGTTTTTAAATTGCTAAATTGGTCAACCATTCAATGAGAATCTCCTACAATCACATAATAAGCTATTTTGAGTTTCTAGATAACTAAATCGGTCAACCGTTCAATGATAATCAACTTGAATTGCATAATAAGTCATATGGAGGTTCTATATCGCCGAATTGGTCAAGTGTTTGATGAGAATCGGTTAGAATCACATAATAATCTATTCTAATTTTCTAGATTACTGAATTGGTCAACTATTTGATTAGAATCAACTACAATCTCATAACAAGTCATTCTGAAGTTCTAAATTGCTGAATCAGTTATTTGTTTGAAGAGAATCATCTATAATCGCATAACAAGTCATTTTGAGATTCTAGATAGTTAAATCGATCAACCGTTTGATGAGAATTAGTTATAATCGCATAATAAGCCATTGTAAAGTTCTAGATCGCTAAATCGGTCAACCGTTTGATGAGAATCATTTACAATCACATAACAAACCATTCTAAGTTTCTAGATCACTGAATCAGTCAATCATTTGATTATAATTGACTACAATCACATAACAAGTTGTTTTAAGTTTTTAGATTGCCGAATCGATTAACTGTTTGATGAGAATTAGCTATAATCGCACAACAATTCATTGTGAGGTTCTAGATCATCGAATTGGTTGACCCTTTGATGATAATCAACTAGAATCGCATAACAAGTCATTCTGAGGTTTGAGATTGCCGAATCAGTCAACCGTTCGATGAGAATCAGCCACAATCGCATAACAATTTATTTTGAGGTTCTAGATCACTGAATCGGTCAACCATTCAATGAGAATCAACTACAATCATACAATAAATAATTTTTAGGCTCTAGATCATCGAATCGATCGACCATTCGATAAGAATCAACTAAAATTGCATAACAAGTCATTCTAAGGTTCTAGATCACTGAATCGGTAAATCGTTCAATCAAAATTAGCTACAATGGCATAACAAGTCATTTTGATATTCTAGATAGCCAAATTGGTCAACCGTTCGATGAGAATCAACTATAATTGCATGAAAAGTCATTCTAAGATTCTAGATCACTGAATTAGTCAACCATCCGATGAGAATCAGTTACAATCACATAACAAGTCATTCTAAGTTTCTAGATCACTAAATTGGTCAACCGTTCGATGAGAATCAACTACAATCACATAACAAGCTATTTTGAGTTTTTAGATCATTGAATCAGTCAACCATTCGATTAGAATTAGCTACAATTGCAGAACAAGCCATTCTAAGTTTCTAAATCACTAAATCGGTCAACCGTTCGATGAGAATCTCCTATAATCGCATAACAAGTTGTTTTGAGTTTCTAAATTGCCAAATTGGTCAACTATTTGTTGAGAATCAATTACAATCACCTAACAATCCATTCTAAGTTTCTAGATTGCTGAATCAGTCAACTATTCGATTAGAATCAACTACAATCGCATAAAAACTAATCCTGAGGTTCTAGATTGCCGAATCAGTCATTTGTTTGATTAGAATCATCTATAATTGCATGACAAGTCATTTTGATGTTCTAGATAGTCAAATCATTCAATCGTTCATTGAAACTCAGTTACAATCACTAAATAAGTAATTGTGAAGTTCTAGCTCACAGAATCGGTCAACCGTTCCATGAGAATTAGTTACAATCTCATAACAAGCCATTCTAAGTTTGTAGATCACTAAATTAGTCAATCATTCAATCATAATTGACTACAATGGCATAACAAGTTGTTTTAAATTTCTAGATCGCCAAATCGGTCAACCGTTCGATGAGAATTAGCTACAATCATACAACAAGTCATTCTGAGGTTCTAGATCATCGAATCGGTCGACTATTAGATAATAATCAATTAGAATCGCATAATAAATCATTCTAAGGTTCTAGATCACCGAATCGATCAACTGTTTGATGAGAATCGGCTAGAATTGCATAATAAGTCATTCTGAGGTTTGAGATCACCAAATTGGTCAACTATTTGATGAAAATCAGCTATAATCACATAACAAGTCATTCTAAGTTTCTAGATTGCTAAATTGGTTAACTATTTGATTAGAATCAACTACAATCACATAACAAATCATTTTGAGGTTCTAGATTGCCGAATCGGTCATCTGTTTGAGGAGAATCATGTATAATCACATAACAAGTCATTCTGAGGTTCTAGATAATCAAATTGATCAACTGTTCGATGAGAATCAGTTACAATCGCATAATAAGCCATTGTGAAGTTCTAGATCACCGAATCGGTCAACCGTTCGATGAAAATTAGTTACAATCGTATAACAAGTCATTCTAAGTTACTAGATCACTGAATTAGTCAATCGTTTGATCATAATCAACTACAATCACATAACAAGTTGTTTTAAGTTTCTAAATTGCCGAATCGGTCAACCGTTCAATGAGAATTAGCTACAATCACACAAGAAGACATTGTGAGGTTCTAGATCATCAAATCGGTCAACCGTGCAATGATAATCAACTAGAATTGTATAAGAAGTCATTCTAAGGTTCTAGATCACTGAATCAATCAATCGTTGGATGAGAATTAGCTATAATCATATAACAAGTTATTTTGACGTTCTAGATTGTCGAATGGGTAAACTGTTCGATGAGAATTAGCTACAATCGCACAAGAAGTTATTCTGAGGTTCTAGATTGCCGAACTGGTCAACCGTTCGATAAAAATTAGCTACAATCACATAGTCATTCTGAGGTTCTAGATCACTTACTTGATCAACTGGTTGATTAGAATCAGTTACAATCGCATAACAAACCATTCTAAGTTTCTAGATCACTAAATCGGTCAACCCTTCAATAAGAATCGACTATAATCGTATAACAAGCTATTTTAAGTTTTTAGATCACTAAAACGGTTAATCGTTTGATGAGAATCAGCTACAATCATACAATAAGTATTTTTTAGTTTCTAAATCATCGAATCAATTGACCATTCGATGAGAATCAACTACAATCACATAACAAGCTATTTTGAGTTTCTAGATCACAGAATCGGTCAACAGTTCAATGAGAATCAACTACAATTGCATAACAAGCTATTCTAAGTTTCAAGATCGCTAAATTGGTCAACCATTCGATGAGAATCTACTAAAATCGCATAACAAGTTTCGAGTTTCTAGATCGCCGAATCGTTCAACCGTTCCATGAGAATCAACTAGAATTGCATAATAAGTCATTTTGAGGTTCTAGAACGCTGAATTGGTTAACTATTCCATGAGAATCAGTTACAATCACATAACAAGCATTCTAAGTTTCTAGATTGTTGAATCGGTTAACTATTCAATTAGAATCAATTGCAATCACATAACAAATCATTCTAAGGTTCTAGATTGCCAAATTAGTGATTTGTTTGATGAGAATCATCTATAATCGCATAACAAGTCATTCTAAGGTTCTAGATAGTCAAATCGTTCAACTGTTCAATGAGAATTAGTTACAATCAGATAATAATCTATTGTGAAGTTCTAGATCGCTGAATCGGTCAACCGTTCGATGAGAATCAGTTACAATAGCATAACAAGCCATTCTAAATTTTTAGATCACTGAATCAGTCAATCTATCGATCATAATCAACTACAATCGCATAACAAGTTGTTTTAAGTTTTTAGATCGCTGAATCAATCAACTGATCGATGAGAATTAGCTACAATTGCGCAACTAGTCATTGTGAGGTTGTAGATCGTTGAATTGATCGACCGTTCGATGATAATCAACTAAAATTTCATAACAACTCATTTTGAGGTTACAGATCACTGAATCTGTCAAGTGTTCGATAAGAATCAACTACAATCACATAACAAGTCATTATGAGGTTCTAGATTGCTGAATCGGTCAACCGTTCGATGAAAATAAGCTAGAATCACATAATAAGTCATCCTGAGGTTTTTAGATTGTCGATTCGGTCAACTGTTCGATTAGAATCAGTTAAAATCATATTACAAGCCATTCTAGGTTTCTAGATCACTAAATTGGTCAACCATTCGATGAGAATTAGCTACAATTGCACAAGTCATTATGAGGTTCTTGATCGTCAAATTGGTCAACCGTTTGATGATAATCAACTAGAATTGCATAACAAATCATTCTAAGGTTCTAAATCACCAAATTAGTCAACCATTCGATGAGAATCAACTACAATCACATAAAAATCCATTCTAAGTTTCTAGAGCACTAAATTGGTCAACCGTTCGATGAGAATCAACTTTAATCGCATAGCAAGATGTTTTAAGTTTTTATATAGCTAAATTAGTCAGCCATTCGATGAGAATCAGCTACATTCACACAATAAGTAAGTTTTAGGTTCTAGATCGTCAAATTGATCGACCGTTCGATGGGAATCAACTAGAATCGCATAACAAGTCATTCTAAGGTTCTAGATCGATGAATCAGTCAACCATTCGATGAGAACCATCTACAATTGTATAACAAGCCATTCTAAGTTTCTAGATCACCTAATCGGTCAATTGTTCGATGAGAATCAGCTACAGTGGCACAATAAGTCATTTTGAAGTTATAGATCGTCAAATCAGTCAACTGTTTGATGAGAATAAGTTAGAATCACATAACAAGTCATTATGAGGTTCTACATCACAGAATCGGTCAACCATTTGATCAGAGTCAGCTACAATCACATAACAAGCCATTCTAAGTTTCTAGATTGCTAAATTGGTTAATCATTTGATGAGAATTAACTACAATCACATAACAAGCCATTCTAAGTTTCTAAATCGCTATATCGGTCAACCTTTTGATGAGAATCAGCTACAATCACACAATAAGTAATTTTTAGTTTCTAGATCCTTGAATCGATCGACCGTTTGATGAGAATCAACTAGAATCGCATAACAAGTCATTCTGAGGTTCTAAATTGCTGAATTAGTCAACCGTTTGATGAGAATAAGCTACAATGACATAACAAGTCATTTTGAGGTTCTAGATCACCGAAACAGGCAACCGTTCGATGAGAATCATCTACAATCGCATAACAAGTCATTCTTAGGTTTGAGATTGCTGAATTGGTCAACCGTTTGATGAAAATCAACTAGAATTGCCTAATAAATCATTCTGAGGTTATAGATGTCCGAATCGATCAACCGTTCGATGAGAATCAGCTAAAATTGTATAATAAGTCATTGTGAGGTTCAAGGTCACCGAATTGGTCTACTGTTTGATGAGAATCATTTATAATCGCATAACAAGCCATTCTAATTTTCTAGATTGTTGAATCGGTCAACTATTCAATTAGAATCAACTACAATCATATAACAAGACATTCTAAAGTTCTAGATTGTCAAATAATTCATTTGTTTGAGGAGAATCATGTATAATCACATAACAAGTTATTCTGAGGTTTTAGATAGTCAAATCAATCAACCGTTTGATGAGAATCAGTTACAATCGCATAATAAGCCATTGTGAAGTTTTAGATCACTAAATCAGTCAATCATTCAATAAAAATCAATTACAATCACATAACAAATCATTCTAAGTTACTAGATCACTAAATCGGTCAATCAGTGGATCATAATTGATTATAATTACATAACAAGTTGTTTTAAGTTTCTAGATCATCGAATTGGTTAATCGTTCAATAAGAATTAGCTATAATCGTGCAAGAAGTCATTATGAGGCTCTAGATAGTCAAATCCATCGATCGTTCGATGATAATCAACTAGAATTGTATAACAAGTCATTCTAAGGTTCTAGATCACCAAATCAGTCAACCGTTGGATGAGAATTAGCTATAATCATATAACAACTCATTTTAACATTCTAGATCACTGAATGGGTAAAATCTTTGATGAGAATCAGCTACAATCGCACAACAAGTCATTCTGAGGTTCTAGATTGCCAAATCGGTCAACTGTTTGATGAAAATAAGCTATAATCGTATAATAAATCATTCTGAGGTTCTAAATTGCCTACTCAATAATCTGGTCAATTAGAATCAGTTACAATCACATAAAAAACCATTCAAAGTTTCTAGATCACTAAATCAGTCAACCCTTCGATTAGAATTGATTATAATAATATAACAAGCTATTTTAAGTTTCTAGATCACTGAAAAGGTCAACCGTTCAATGAGAATCAGCTACAATCGCACAATAAGTAATTTTTAGGTTCTAAATTGTTTAATCTATCGACCATTCGATGAGAATCAACTAGAATCATATAACAAGTCATTTTGAGGTTCTAGATCATCGAATTAGTCAATTGTTTGATGAGAATTAGCTACAATCGCATAAGAAATCATTCTGAGGTTCTAGATCACCGAATCGGTCAAGCGTTTGATAAGAATCATCTACAATCACATAACAAGCCATTTTAAGTTTCTAGATTGCCAAATCGGTCAACTGTTCGATGAGAATTAGCTAGAGTGGCACAACAAGTCATTTTGAGGTTCTAGAACATCAAATTGGTTAACCGTTTGATGAGAATCAGCTAGAATAGCATAACAAGTCATTCTAAGGTTCTACATCACCGAATCGGTCAACCATTCGATGAGAGTCGGCTACAATCACATAACAAGCCATTCTATGTATCTAGATCGCTAAATCGATCAACCATTTGATGAGAATCAACTACAATCGCATAACAAGCTATTTTGAGTTTCTAGATCGTAGAATTGGTCAATAGTTTGATAAGAATTAGCTACAATTGCATAACAAGCCATTGTAAGTTTCTAAATCAGTCAACCATTCGATGAGAATCTACTACAATCGTATAATAAGTTGTTTTGAGTTTCTAGATCGTCGAATCGGTCAACCGTTCTATGAGAATAACCTAGAATTGAATAATAAGTCATTCTGAGGTTCTAGATCGCCGAATTGGTCAACTATTCGATGATAGTCAGTTACAATTGCATAACAAGCCATTCTAAGTTTCTAGATTGCTGAATCGCTCAACTATTCGATTAGAATCAACTACAATCTCATAACAAGTCATTCTGAGGTTCTAGATTGTTGAATCGGTCATCTATTTGATGAGAATCATCTATAATTGCATAACAAGTCATTCTAAGGTTCTAGATAGTCAAATTGTTCAACCATTAAATAAGAATTAGTTACAATCGCAATAAGCCATTGTGAAGTTTTAGATCACCAAATCGGTCAACCATTCGATGAGAATTAGTTACAATAGTATAACAAGCCATTCTGAGGTTCTAGATCATTGAATTAGGCAACTATTCGATGAGAATGATGAGGACTGACTCTATGACAAAAGACATAAAAAGGAAATACAGATATGAAACCACCGAAGAGCACAACCTAGAAATATATTTTCAAACTATCTGATGAATAAATATGATCTTTTTTACATGAATATAACTAACAGAAGACAACCTACATGCCCGCAGGCTACAATCTACTTGAGTTCTGGAAGTTCCTAATCTCTCAAAATTCTATCTCTGACCCAAAACTTGCCTTCTCTCCCAGAATGTGTCTTCAAATAGCCATCTGTCGATTTGGCACCAAAACAAATTTGGCGCCAAAACATGTCAAAATTATGTCTCTTTCTACTTTCGGTGATTTGGCGCCAAAAGAGATGCTTTGGAACTCAAATTTCACCGGGATGAAATTTAGTCAATTCCCCAATAGCAAGTCCAACTTTCGGGGGCCATAACTTCCTAACCGAGACTCCGATCGATGAAAACTTTTCTCTATTTAGTGCCTCGAAATTGGCTCAAAATCTCTACAAGGCCATTTAGTGCCTGAAAATTAGCTCGGAAGATTTTTCAGGAGATTTTTTAGAAACTTAAATTTGGAATAACTTTTGAATGGAAAATGTTGTTGACCTAATTTTTTCTCCAGACTGTGTATCTTTACAATTTCAAGCTACACTAGCAACCACTTCCCTTGACAATTTATAATCAAGCCCTCATACAACATTAATGCTTTTCCCTGATGAATAGTAACTCTTAATGAATAGTGACCAAATAGTGTTTTCTTCCTTTGATGTAGGAAACTGACCAGAATAGCTATTATCAAGCATTGCTTCCTTTAGAGTAACTAGCTAATATTTTTGGGTGATGCAGGATTACCCTGACACCACTAGATGCTCCTGCATCAGAGAATCAGTTAAAATCGTATAACAAGCCATTTTAAGTTTTTAGATTGTTGAATCAATCAACTATTTTCTAAGAATAACTTAGAATATCATAACAAGTCATTCTGAGGTTTTAGATTGCCAAATCAGTCATCTATTTGATGAGAATCAACTAGAATTGCATAACAAATCATTCTAAGGTTTCAGATAGTCAAATCATTCAACCGTTAAATGAGAATTAGTTACAATCGCATAATTAGCCATTGTGATGTTCTAGATCGTGGAATCGGTCAACCGTTCGATGAGAATCAACTAGAATCGCATAATAAGTCATTGTGAAGTTCTAGATCATCGAATCAGCCAACCGTTCGATGAGAATCAGTTAAAATCACATAACAAGCCATTGTGAAGTTCTAGATTACCGAATCAGTCAACCATTCGATGAGAATTAGTTACAATCACATAACAATCCATTCTAAGTTTCTAGATGACTGAATCGGTCAATCATTCGATCATAATTGACTACAATCGCAAAACAAGTTGTTTTAATTTTCTAGATTGCTGAATCGGTCAACTGTTTGATGAGAATCAACTATAATCACATAACAAGTCATTCTGAGGTTCTAGATCGCCAAATTGGTCAACCGTTCAATGAGAATCAGTTACAATCGCATAATAAGCCATTCTAAGTTTTTAGAAAGCCGAATCGGTCAACCCTTCAATGAGAATCAACAACAATTGTAGAACAAGTCATTCTGAGGTTCTAGATTGTTGAATCAGTCAACCATTCGATGAGAATCAATTAGAATTGCTTAACAAGTCATTCTAAGGTTCTTAATCACTAAATCATTCAACCGTTTGATGAGAATCATCTACAATCGCATAAAAAGCCATTCTAAATTTCTAGATTTCTGAATCGATCAACCGTTCGATGAGAATCAACTACAATTGTATAACAAGCTATTTTGAGTTTCTATATTGTTGAATTGGTCAACCATTTGATAAAAATTTTCTACAATTGCACAACAAGTCATCCTAAGGTTCTAGATCATCGAATCGGTCAATTGTTCGATGATAATTAGCTATAATCACACAACAAGTCATTCTGAGGTTCTAGATCATTGAATCGGTCAACTGTTCGATGACAATTAACTAGAATCGCATAATAAGTCATTCTAAGGTTTGAGATCACCGAATCGGTCAACCATTCGATGAGAATCAACTGCAATCATACAACAAGTCATTCTAATGTTCTAGATTGTCAAATCGGTCAACTGTTTAATGAGAATGAGCTATAATCGCATAATAAGTCATTTTGAGATTCTAGATCATTGTATAAGTCATTCGTTCGATGAGAATTAATTACAATCACATAAAAATAAATTCTAAGTTTCTAGATCGCTGAATTGGTCAACCGTTCGATGACAATCGACTATAATTGTATAACAAGCTGTTTTGAGTTTCTAGATCGTTGAATTGCTCAACCATTCAATAATAACTATAATCTCACAATAAGTCATTCTGAGGTTCTAGATCGTTGAATTGGTCAACTATTTGATGAGAATCAATTAGAATCACATAACAAGTCATTCTGAGGCTTTAGATCGTCAAATCAATCAACCGTTCAATGAGAATGAGCTACAATCGCATAATAATTCATTCTGAGGTTCTAGAATGCTGAATCGGTCAACCTTTCAATTATAATCGACTATAATCACATAACAAGTTGTTTTGAGTTTCTAGGTTGATGAATCGGTCAACTGTTCGATGAGAATAACCTACAGTCACATAACAATTCATTCAAAGGTTCTAGATCGCCAAAATTTATTTTGAGGTTCTAGATCATCGAATCAGTCAACCGTTCGATGACAATCGTCTATAGTTGCATAACTACTCATTTTGAGGTTCTAAATTTTCGTATAGGTCAACCATTCGATGAGAATCAGCTACAATCACATTACAAGTCATTCTAAGTTTCTAGATCGCTGAATCGGTTAATCGTTCAATGAGAATTGACTGTAATCGCATAGCAAGCTATTTTGAGTTTCTAGATTTTTGAATCTTGTCTGTTAAAGGACTGGGGGAAATGTAGGTTATTATTATTGTTTACATTATTATTAGTTTCCAAAACATTGAACTTTTTTGATTATGTGTGTTTAACGATATCTTCTTTTTTGAGTCTTCGTTTTAGTTATGAAAATCTATTATAATGTACGAGTGTATTGTTACTATTAAATAGTTCAATGTCATTGACATACCCTATATACCATTCTGGGTTAAAATAGTATAAAGACCTATTTGTTATTATCCTTAACATTTTAAGGGTTACATCCATGAATTTAGAATCAAGTACAAATTTGACTTCTCAGGAAGAGAGATAATTAGATTATATGCCAATTACGTTTCCTAACAAAGCACTAATCTTTTCCAAAATCTTACTATGCAGTAGCTCTACTAGAATTATTTTATCACTAGCCATTTGGAAATTGTTTCATTAGAAAAACTAATAGGGTTGAAGGGAAATATATCGGCAACTTAATGAGTTTATCTCTCTCATACATCTATTTTGTTTCTACTGTTATGTCAAGAAAGTGATGTCATCTTCTATAAGAGTCGTCAAACCTCAGGAGTTTTCCACTTAATTGATAAACAATATAGTTGGAAAGATAAAATATGTGAAAGTTATTAACTGTTAATTTTTTTCACTACCCATTATTCTTCTTGGGATTTCATTAGAAGCTCAATTTTGTTATATCAAAAAAAACTATCCTGATTGAATTTCTTCAAATTAACCAATGGTCATCCCTATGATAGTACCAACATGTTTTCTTCAATCAAAAAACACAAGAAAATAAATATGATTAAGGCGGTGATAGACTTTTATACATAATTAAAGTTATCTTCTTTGATGTCAAACTCAATTCCAATGGGCCAATTCTTATCATAATCATATTCATTAAACGGTTGACCGATTCGGTGATTTGTAAGCTCAGAATGGCTTGCTACATGATTGTAGCTGATTCTCATTGAACAGTTGACTGATGTAGTGATTCGCAAGCTAAGAATGGCTTGTTACATGATTGCAATTGATTCTCATCAAATAGTTGACCATTTCGGTGATTTGTAAGCTTAAAATGACTTGTTAGGTGGTTGCAGCTTATTCTCATCGAATGGTTGAGCAATTCAGTGATTTGTAAGCTCATAATGGCTTGTTACGTGATTGTAGTTGATTCTCATTGAACGGTTGACCGATTCATTGATTTGTAAGCTCAGAATGGCCATTTACGTGATTGTAGCTGATTATCATCAAACGGTTGACCATTAAGTAATTTTTAAGCTCAAAATGGTTTTTTACATGATTTTAATTGATTCTCATCGAACGGTTAACCATTTCGGTGATTTGTAAGCTCAGAATAGCTTTTTACGTCATTGTAGCTAATTCTCATCAAACGGTTGACCAATTGAGTGATTTGTAAGCTAAGAATGGCTTGTTACATGATTGTAATTGATTCTCATTGAACGATTGATCGATTCTGTAATTTCTAAGCGCAGAATGGCTTGTTACATGATTGTAATTGATTGTCATAAAATGGTTGACTAATTTGGTGATTTGTAAGCTCAAAATGGCTTTTTACATGTTTGTAGATGATTCTCATCGAACGATTGACTAGTTCAGTGATTTGTACGCTCAGAATGGCTTGTTACATGATTATAGTTGATTCTCATAGAACGGTTGATCGATTCGTTAATTTGTAATCTCAGAATGGGTTGTTACGTGATTGTAGCTAATTCTCATCAAATGGTTGACCGATTCAATGATTTGTAAGCTCAGAATATCTTGTTATATGATTGTAATTAATTTTCATCAAACAGTTGACTGATTCAGTAATTTCTAAGCTCGGAATGGCTTGTTACGTGATTGTAATTGATTCTCATCGAACGGTTGATCGATTCGGTGATTTGTAAGCATAGAATGGTTTGTTATGTAATTGTAATTGATTGTCATTGAATGGTTGATCGATTTGGTAATTTGTAACCTCAAAATGTCTTATTACATGATTGCAAGTGATTCTCATTCAACGGTTGACCATTTCAGTGATTTGTAAGTTTAGAATGGCTTGTTACGTGATTGTAGTTGATTCTCATCGAACAAATGACCGATTCGGTGATTTGTAAGCTCACAATAGCTTCTTACATGATTGTAATTGATTCTGATTGAATGGTTGATCGATTCAATGATTTATAAGCTCAGAATGGCTTGTTACATGATTGTAGCTGATTCTCATCAAATGGTTGACTGATTCAGTGATTTGTAAGTTCAAAATGACTTGTTATGTGATTGTAGCTGATTCTCATTGAATCATTGACCAATTTGGTGATTTGTAAGCTCAGAATAGCTTGCTAAGTGATTGTAACTGAGTCTCATCGAAGAGTTGACCGATTCATTCATTTGTAAGCTCAAAATGGCTTATTACATGATTGCAATTGATTCTCATCGAATGGTAAACTTATTACATGATTGCAATTGATTTTCATCGAACAGTAAACTTATTACATGATTGCAATTGATTCTCATCAAACAGTTTCCTGTTTCAATGATTTGTAAGCTCAGAATGGCTTGTTAACAATGTGATTATAGATGATTCTGATTGAACGGTTGACCGATTTAGTAATTTGTAAGCTAAGAATAGCTTGTTACATGATTATAATTGATTCTCATCAAACGGTTGACCAATTAAGTGATTTGTAAGATCATAATGGCAAGCTTGTTACATGAATGTAATTGACTCTCTTTGAATAGTTGACCGATTGGGTGACTTGTAAGCTCTAAATAGCTTGTTACATGATTGTAATTGATTCTCATCAAATGGTTGACTGATTCGATAATTTGTAAGCTTAGAATGGCTTGCTACATGATTGTAAATTGATTCTCATCGAATGGTTGACTGATTCAATGATTTTTAATCTTAGAATGACTTGTTATGTGATTGTAGCTTATTCTCATTGAATGGTTGATCAATTCAGTGATTTGTAAGCTTGGATTGGCTTGATACGTGATTGTAGTTGATTCTCACCAATCTAGAAATCTAGAATGGCTTGTCACAATTGTACAACAATTCATTATGAGGTTCTAGATTGCCGAATCGCTCAACCATTTGATGAAAATCAACTAGAATCATATAATAAGTTATTTTGAGGTTCTAGGTCACCGATCGGTCAACCGTTTGATTAGAATTAGTTATAATTGCATAACAAGCCATTCTAGAATTCTAGATCACTAAATCGGTCAACCCTTCGATGAGAATCAACTATAATCACATAACAAGCTATTTTAAGTTTCTAGATCACTAAATTGGTCAACCATTCGATGAGAATCAACTACAATTGTATAATAAATAATTTTTAGGTTCTAGATCATTGAATTGATCGATCGTTCAATAAAAATAAACTAGAATTGCATAAACAAGTCATTCTGAGGTTCTAGATCACCGAATCGGTAAACCATTCAATGAGAAGCAGTTACAATTGCATAACAAGTCATTTTGATATTCTAGATCACTGAATCGGTCAACCGTTTGATGAGAATCAGCTACAATTGCATAACAAGTCATTCTAAGCTTCTATATCACCGAATCGGTCAACCGTCCAATGAGAATCAGCTACAATCACATAACAAGTCATTCTAAGTTTTTAGATCGCTAAATTGGTCAACCATTCAATGAGAATTGACTATAATTGCATAACAAGTTATTTGAGTTTCTAGATCGTTGAATCAGTCAACTATTAGATTAGAATTAGCTACAATTGCAAAACAAGCCATTCTAAGTTTCCTAATCACTAAATCGGTCAACCGTTTGATAAGAATCTCCTACAATCACATAAGAAGTTGTTTTGAGTTTCTAGATCACTGAATTGGTCAACTATTTGATGAGAATCAATTACAATCACCTAACAAACCATTCTAAGTTTCTAGATTACTGAATCGATCAATTATTCAATTAGAATAAACTATAATCGCATAAAAACTCATTCTGAGGTTCTAAATTGCCGAATTAGTCATTTGTTTGATTAGAATCATCTATAATTGCATGACAAGCCATTTTGAAGTTCTAGATAGTCAAATCGTTCAACCGTTCATTGAGAATCAGTTACAATCTCTAAATAAGTTATTGTGAAGTTCTAGATCATGGAATCGGTCAACAGTTCGATGTGAATCAGTTATAATCTCATAACAAGCCATTTTAAGTTTTTAAAGCACTGAATCGGTCAATTATTTGATCATAATCGACTACAATAGTATAACAAGTTATTTTAAATTTCTAGATCACCAAATCAGTCAACTGTTCAATGAGAATTAGCTACAATCACACAACAAGTCATTGTGAGGTTCTAGACCATCGAAGCGGTTGACTGTTAAATGATAATAAACTAGAATCACATAACAAGTCATTCTAAGGTTCTAGATCATTGAATCTATCAACCATTTGATGAGAATCATCTACAATCACATAAAAAGTTATTTTGACTTTATAGATCACCGAATCGGTCAATTATTCAATGAGAATCAGCTACAATCGCACAACAAGTCATTCTCAGGTTCTAGATTGCTAAATTGGTCAACCGTTCGATGAAAATCAACTAGAATTGCATAATAAATCATTATGAGGTTCTAGATCACCGAATCGGTCAACTATTCGATGAGAATCGGCTAGAATTACATCATAAGTCATTCTGAGATTCGAGATCACTGAATTGGCCAACTGTTTGATGAGAATCAGTTATAATCGCATAACAAGTCATTCTAAGTTTTTAGATTGCTGAATCGATCAACTATTCGGTTAGAATCAATTATAATCACATAATAAGTCATTTATAGGTTCTAGATTGCTGAATCGGTCATCTGTTTGAGGAGAATCATGTATAATCGCATAACAAGTCATTGTGAGATTCTAGATCATCAAATCAATCAACCGTTCAATGAGAATTAGTTACAATCGCATAACAAACCATTCTAAGTTTTTAAATCACTAAATCGGTCAACCCTTCGATGAGAATCGACTATAATCGTATAACAAGCTATTTTAAGTTTCTAGATCACTAAAACGGTCAATCGTTCAATGAAAATTAGCTACAATGACACAATAAGTAATTTTTAAGTTTTAGATCGTCAAATCATCGACCATTCAATGAGAATAAACTAAAATCACATAACAAGTCATTTTGAGGTTCTAGATCGCCGAATTAGTCAACCATTCGATAGAATTAGCTACAATCACATAAGAATTCATTTTGAGGTTCTAAATCGCCGAATTGGTCAAGCGTTTAATGAAAATCTTCTACAATCACATAACAAGCCATTTTAGTTTATAGATCGCTGAATCGGTCAACTGTTTGATGAGAATCAGCTAGAGTGGCACAACAAGTCATTTTGAGGTTCTAGATCGCCGAATTGGTCAACTGTTTGATGAGAATCAACTAGAATCACATAAAAAGTCATTCTGAGGTTCTACATCACCGAATTGGTCAACAGTTCGATTAGGGAATTCAGTTAGATAGTCGAAGCTAGAAGCTAGAATAGAGATTGTCTGCAGATCCTCGCATGTTTGAGGACTTCTGGACTTCATTGTAATATCTAGTCCTAATCGGGAAGGCCTTACAACCTGACATCTATGTTTTAATTGATGATTAATATATGAAAGAACCTTCATTCCTTCTCACTTTGTTGTTGTGGCTTTCGCTTAGTTGTTGAGTAGGGTGGTTAGATAGGGTGTGCCAGTAGATTTGGCCCATGTCTATCCTCCCTTGTGTCACATTTTATGCATAGAACATAAATTTTCCGTGGTGCATTCAACATATAAAAAGGAACATAAAAAAAATCCTTCTCTTAACTATTAAAAACATGTCAAGCTCATACATTTCTCCCAATATCTCTTTTAGTTCAAATAATATTTATAACTTGAATTCATCATAGTAGATGGAGAAAACCCAAGATTTGAATTTCAAGCTTTCCTTCATATATCTAGTCATTAAGATTTGAATTTCACTTCTTTTATTTTCTGTAGTAATGTAATAAGAAATAACCATATCCTTAATCCTTATCATTAAAACATTGATAACCCAAATACATCAGTCAGGTATATAAAATTAG
The DNA here is from genome assembly GCA_018584345.1 of Thuja plicata. NCBI lineage: Eukaryota > Viridiplantae > Streptophyta > Pinopsida > Cupressales > Cupressaceae > Thuja > Thuja plicata. The sequence goes on from MU225419.1 coordinate 346,313, forward strand.
AAGCATCAACCCTTTCTTAATCAACATGTTGAGATCTCAATTCTCTCTCAATAATGGCATAGGAAGCAACAAGATTTTACGATACTTTAATCATGTCAAGTTTTGCCAACAAGTACACGGGTATTTAATTCAATATAATTTTATCGTAGACTCTCTAAGACATTCATAATTAACTTGATTCCATTCAACAAAGTGATAAACTCCCACTTATAATCTCATGTCTAAAGTTTGAACGAATGAAGTTCTATGCTGCTCTAACTTTAGCAATTAAATCTCCCCTAAAATGATAAATTATTCACCTAATAGTTAAGATTTTGATTCATCCTTTCAACATGGTTCAATCACATAACAACTTAAAATCCAAGTTTATCCTTTCCTAACAGAATTCACTTCTTACTGAAATAGTCATAAATATTCAACCTCAGAAAATCATACAATAAAGTAAAACCATATTTCATATTTATACAATCATTCCATTGCTATAGGAAGTTCATCAAGTTCCCGTCGCAGTTTAGAATATACAAAATAACTAGCTTGTCTTTCTAAGTTTTAAAGCATAAGTCCAATACGAAGGTTGTCAACAGAGTTTTGTTTGTGTTTACCTTATTTTTCTGGTGGCTGAGTTCTAAGATAATAGCTAATTCCAAATTAAAACAAATGGTTATTTCAAATTCCTTCCAGTTATAAAAATAAAATGAACTGGTTTATAGACACGATATGCTATGGGAATTTTATATAGTTCATGTCACAGATTTAATGGACTTTCAATGATTTTTTCCCAAGCTACAGGAAGTACATTTACATTCTGTCGCAGTGTCAAATATAAAAACAATAAGCATGTTTACTAATTCGACCAAGAGTTTAATGTCCAGGTAGTTAAAATAGATTCCTAAAATAGGTACACTGAAATCCAAATCACTGACTGGTTTCAGATTTAGAATGAATCTCAAATCGTAAAGGTTATAGCTCAGTTTTCTAAACAACCTCTAGTTTTATTTACTTTGTCGAATATTCAAAAATAACTATTTTCTTCAATATGAATTAGTTTAAATCAGTTTAACCTGGCAGACACATAAAAACAATGAACTCAAATTTTTAGCTCATAACCATTTAAATTTCTCGACATATCATTATTCTAAATATATGCAAGGTTAAATGGGAAATATATTTAAAAAGTAGAAAACCTGGATAATCCAAGACAAAGCCTAGTAGATAAGAATTCAATGCTCTCCTCCTTTCTTCATTGCATCTCCTCATTTTTGTTCTATTCATCCCTCCTTATTTCCTCTCTGTCACTCCTTATTTCCTCTGAGACACGCTCTGCCAATTTATCATTTTCTTTTCTTAATTATTTTTGTTCTCCGTTTTTCCTCACCTCTAATTCTTTCCTGGCGTAAATTTTTTACGTGATTGCATCTATCCTGCCACTACTCAAGGTCGAGTGTTATCCTCATAATCCATCAGTCTCCTTTGTATCTCCTTTGATACTCCATCGTTCTCATCATAGATATCCCCATCTCTCTACCTTAATTTTTCATCCATCAGGATCTGAGTACGTTAGGAGCAGTTAAACTTCTTGTTAACTCACCTCGATCCTCTCCTTCTAATTCACTGAGCACCATCCTGGAAAATGACCATTTTTCATATGTTGGAAGAAAAGTTTGAGCAGAGCCAAGAAAAATTGGGGCCTGTACTGTCTCTTTAAAATGTGACGATATGGTTGGTGCCCCTTTTGGATGTGGCGTTCCTCAGATTCTCCAGAGCATAGCTCTCTTATCTCCTCCCGCCTTCATGTTACTGCCTCCCTCTCTTATTAGCAGTAAATTTTGTTAAATGTGATCTGATTTGACCATCCCTCCAAATTTTATTGCGGTGCGAGTCAAATAATAGATGTTTTGTCAAACTCCATAACTCCTGCGTGTGCATCAGTCTATCTGTAGATTTAGAAAATTAGAATTTGGGTTATGACAGTGTCACCATTATTCCCACGATGGTTCCTTATAAATATTTTTGCTTTCCCTTCACTTGTGCCTAAATGGTTGTACACTGACAGATTAATAGACACGGTTCATATTCCCTTCAGCATTTCAATAGCGTGGGAGTTTCATTCTGAAAATTTTTCATTTAAATGTTTCAAATTTTAACATAGTTAGCAATCTATTGAAATAATACATGTGTGATATGTTGTTTTTATCATTTTACATTAATAAATTATCAATTATTATCACTTAATTCTTAATTTATTACTATAAAAAATTTAGTCTATTTTAATAATTTGCTGATCTAAATAAGGTCAATTCTTATCATTCTTTAATCAATTATTATCATCTACCAATTACAATTTCAAACTAAAGTATCAAAGGACAGGGGTATGACAAATGGAACCTTTAAGATAATTTAAAATAGTATTAGGATTAACTTAGCCACCACCCAATGTGCTTCCATGACTTGTGATCATGAAAGGTCCTATCATGATCTTATATCTATTCTCCAAAAGTTACTAGAGTTAGGCAACACACATACGAGAGAGATTGTACTTATAGGAGTTCACCTTTTCCATTTAATAGCTTCTATATGGTGATGATAGTGTCCACTTCTAGCTAGGTGTAAATGACGATCATTAGAGACATAGTATTGAAGACCAAGCTACTACCCTTATTTTTAATATGCCAACCTAAGGAATGTCATATGTATTTATAAAAATTAGTGAATTTTGTATCAAGAATTCAATCTAGCTTAAAAATTTGGGTTTCTTTCATGTGAGGTATTCTTTTAAGAATTTGATCAACTTTCAAATGTAAAAATTAATCATGACTTTGATTAGAATTTATCGATTTCTTATTTTCATGACATTTCTCTTTATATATTGACTTGTGTTTCTCTTGAGATCATGTATTGCGATATTATTTGATCTTTGAATTGAAAAAAAAAACCACTTTACAAAAATTAATGTAAATAATTTAAATATTTTTAACTCGCTTAATGTATGAATTTTCTACTTGTTAATTTATATCTTTGACTTAACATAACCAATACTTGTAACAAGTAGCATAAAAATCTATAGTAGTGAAGGAAAGTCCAAGAAAAAACTCTAAATATTAAAATGTCAATGGAAGAAATATATTTAATATTTTTAGGAACAATAGAAAAGTGTGTTTATAACAGATTTTTATGGGTGCATGAAGTTGAGAATTAGAAAATAGAAAAATAAGTGTAGTAGTATTGAGATAAACTATTTTAAAAAGAAGATTACTTAAATTGAAAAAAACTACATTAAATTATCTTATAACACTTCATTATTAGGAATGGTTCAAGATTTGCATTGATCAATACTAATTTCTATCAAATAATAAAAGGTCTATAAATAATTCTAATTTAAAAGAAACATAATTTGTCAAATAATATGAATTAAATAAAAAATTATACATAAAAGAGGTATTTTACATGGGACACATGATAACTATATATTTGAGAATAAAAAACATTGGTATTAACCTTTCTGATTATCATAAAAAAATAAACATAAACTAAAATGAACATGTGTATGTTGTGGAAGCCAAAGCATAAACCTAGATGATAAATATTGTAGCACAAATTAGTCTCACAGAAATAACATACAAAATAAAATAAATAATATAATAACACAAGAGATGTTGATTTACGTGGATAAATATTGAGAAAACATCAAAGAAACAGCCATGGGGAAAGGTATTGGTACTCTTATTGTTCATGAAAAATAATTTACAATCTTGAGTGTTGCTATCATAATCGCTCTTGCAATATGCAATTCACATTCTCTTGCAATTTACAATTACCCCATTTTATCTTCACAGGAAACATAGATATATACAAGAAAACATAGATATATACTAGAAAAAACTAATTTTATTTCTTTCTTCAATATAGAAAGAACTAGCTTTATTCATTTAAAGAAATTAACAAATTCCTTTAAAAGATAAAAGCTCTTTTTTTTTTCTAAAAAAGAGATAAGATATACTTTCTTTTTTCCTCTTGTTTCCTTATTTTATTATTTTATAGAGTTATTTCTATATTGTTATCACAATCCAACAATCTCCACCTTGACAACAATTTACTTGATACCTTCTCACTCCAAACCATGGTGTAGAATCCTCAAACTTCTCGCAAAAATCCCAACACACATCTCTAATCACAAGACAACTCTAAGAATCACCTAAGTCTCCAAGAAATCATGAGTACCTCTAATTTACCAATCCATGCTAAGCTCCAACTACAACACTGCACACTCATGAAGCTTCCTAGAAAATGACTAGTGTACTCAACACCAAGAGAACTTCCCAACAAGATCAACATCATGATCTAACCATCTTCTCAACAAAAGATCATATGCTCTAATGAACATACCACACTTCTACAAGCACCTATCATGCCAAATATTTGATACACAATCAAGATTCCACCATGGCACTTGACACCAAAACATCCTCTAAACTAAGGAATACCCACAACTTTTGAAATGACAAAACTAAAAAACCTCTCATGCAACCAATGACTAATCATCTATTACTTTCACGTAACTAAGGAGTGAAACTATGAACCCAAAATAAACATTTCATACCATAGTCCAAAAGCCTCCATGTAACCTAGATGTCAATATTAATCTAACATGAACACCTCTTCATTGCTATTGTTTCTTCTCTGACAATATTGAAAAGAAAAAGAACCAATGCTAGATATTTTCAATCCTCATGAGACATATCTACAAGTTTCTTTATCTTTCCTACTGATACCTTGTGCAACCCTTGTTGCACTAACAAATCATGCATCATGAGCTTTCACAGGCTCAACACTATTCTTTCCATTAAATTTCTCCTCCTTGAACCTTGCACTCAAAACCTTATTCATTTGATGCTGCAAAATCAACACCAAATCCTAACACAACTATGACAATAATAATTTCTCCACTTATTGTGGAAGCAAAAGCATAAACCTGGATGATAAAATATTGTAACACAAACTAGCCGCAAATAAATAACAAAGAGAATAAAATGAATAATAAAATAATACAAGAGACATTAATTTACGTGGTAAAACCTTGACTAAACATCAAAGAAACATTCAAGGGGCAAGGTATCGACACTCTTGTTACTTAGGAAGAACAATTTACAATCCTAACTATTGCTTTCATAATTACTCTTGCAATTTTCAATTCATATTTTCTTGCAATTTATAATTTACAATTACACTATTTTGCCTTCATAGACAACATATATATTAGAAAACCTTCTAAATACAATTGTCACCAACATAGAAAAAATTAGGTTTATTTATTTCTTCAACATAGAAAGAACCTACTTTATTCCTATGAAGAAATTAGCAATTTCCTTTCAAATATAGAAAGTACTTTTCTTTCTAAAAATGAGATAAAATATACTTTCTTTTTTCCCTCTTATTTTATTGTTTTATAGCTATATAATTGTTACAATCTAATATTATATATTCTTATTAGATCATACAATAGTATATAAAGAAAATAATTTTCAAAATCATTTATGCTTTAATATAAAAAAATAAAGATAAATTAACAAATAAACAACTATTAAAGAATTGTATTCCTCACATTTTATCTTACAAAAACATTTCACCATTTACATGTTTCATAGTTGTATAGAATAAATAAAATTTATTTATTTTACTATAAAACTCTCCACTAAACTTAAAAAGATAAGCAACTTTCAAGACATTTGTGTACCTGCCAATTATTCCAAAAGTTCCAATATCTGGTAAAACGCCTCCGAAACCCTCTCCCTCTTGCCCGACACTTTTATTGCTTTGTTTCGTGGGAAGTGTCGGTCAAGTTGAAGGTCTCTATTTTGTGAATAACATATAAGTACCACTTCCCTCTCTCTGGCATTTTCCTCTTCCTTCTTCCATATAATACAAATATGATAAATCTTTTGGAATCTTGGGTGGAACCATCTGGAATGTCGCCTACATGCCAATCATCCAAATCAAATACAATATTGGGCAGCTTCAAGACCTTAAGATCAGAAGTCTCCCCCAAATGCTTTTCAATTGGCTCTCCCAAATGGATAGCGCTACCTTTTATCCACACCTCTCTCGCACATTCCTACAAATTGTATTGTTTCCAAACTATTAGGTCATAATTAACATGAACATTTAAACAAAACGGAAAACTCTGAATTGGTAAAAGTTTTTAATCTCCCTCTTAACACATTACAATTCATTAAGTTTTTAATCATTAGAAATTGTTCATATGAAATTGTTAACACAAAAATATACTCTAGAACATTACAATTCAAATAGGCAGTGTAACACATTTACATATACATTGTTCATAATCTACATATATTCAATCTTATCATTATCTCATTTATTTGAGAAGTCCTCATTGCCAACTTATATAGACCTTATTGCATTGATCTGTCTTTCAACACATATTTCAGGTCTATCATGAGATCAATGTATATGTTTTTCTTGTGATATATGATGATAAGAACTTACGCATTTACTGATTTACTGAGGAATTAATGTTGTATTGTACATTTCTAGAGGATATGATTGTAAATGTATATGTAAATGTGTTACAATGCCTATTTGAATTGTAATGTTCTAGAGTATATTTTTGTGCTACCATATACTAGATTTTTCCTCGTCCACAAAGAGGATGTGCTGTTTGTGGCTCTGGTGGCATATATGTTTGTTGTTTCTTCATTGCCTTCATTTCTGTGCTCATTTGAAGTATAGATTATGACACTTCGTTTAGCTCTGTCTTCTCTCTTTGTAGTGGCTAGTCTTCTTTTTACTTGTTGACGCCTATGAGCTTTGGCAGGTACTATGAGTGATGTTTGGGTTTGCAGTTGATTGAATGTTCTTTTAGATGTAGGCCCGATTTCTATTGGTTCACCTTGTGTCTACTTGGCAAGCTCTTTGATGTGGTCTCTTTGCTTGCCCTTCTTCTTGTCAACTTTTTCTCCTTCACTAGTAAATCAAACAAATCATTCTGACACTTTATCTTTGGATGCGTTGTACTAAAATATTCGTGATCAATCTGATATCAACTTAAAAAGGGTTGTTTAAACCAAACAAAACTATTAGTCTCTTGATAAAAATTCATAATCAAAGAGCTGAGATAAAGATTCCTAACCAAATAGCTCACATAAAAAAGAACTCAAAAATGATTTAAGATGTGATTTTTAATTCCTGATATATTAAAACTCTTTCCATTCAATTCAATTTAAGCAACAAATGAAGCAACAATGTAAAAAATTCTTAATACACTAACAAATCAAGAAATGAGGTATTGGTGTTCTAATTTGGAAATGAGAATAATTAAAGTTCATTTTTTTTTAAAAAAAAAAATCCTAGTTAATAGTTGGGTCAATGGATTTGTTCTGGGCATGAGAGAGGAATACATTATCAGCTTGGTTTCAGGGCTATTTATAAAGGGGAGTAAAAAATCATTCTTACTGAAAAAATAGAAAATTTTTAATTGTCAACAAGATGTACTTATAGGGAACACTCGGTTCATACTGGATATCTCCTCGCTGATATCGTTGTGTTTGTCCACATTTCAGACCATTCATGGATCCTATTAAGAATATTAATGTTCTAGGACGAGTAGCTGTGGAGACCCAATATTCTCTTCTTCTCACAGCTCTTATGGCTTGTGTTGTCATAGCCAGAGTAGTGGTAGGTCGAGAAGGTAGTACACGTAAATGAAGAAGAAAAGGAAATTATTTTTATAGAATGGTTATTCATTCCAACGATGTGGATTGTCATGATCAAGTTCACATGAGTAGGGGAGCCTTCTTTCGTCTATCTATTATCCTAAGGCTGAAAGGAACCTTGACAAATACAATACACTTGACGTTAGAAGAACAACTTGTGATGTTCCTCCACACCGTTGGCCACAATCTGAGGAATCGCAAGATTGCCCACGACTTTGGGCACTCAAGAGAGACAATTAGCCGATACTTCCACAAGGTGTTGAGGGCTATCTTAGGACTCCACCAAGATTGCTTTCTACCACCTAGTCCAAACACTCCTCCTGAAATTAGTGGGAATGAACGTTTTGATCCATTCTTCAAGGTAATTATTGTGTTGTTACAACTTTCTTGTATGGATTTTTATCCTTATCATATTATTGTTTGACTGTAGAATTGATGATTGTATCATATTGTGTAGGATTGTGTTGGAGCAATCGATGGAACCCATATACCAGTCACCGTCGAAGTCGACATGCAGGGTAAATATCATGATAGAAAAGGCAACCTGTCACAAAATGTTATGGGTGTGTGTTCCTTCGATCATAAGTTTCAGTACTGCCTTGCTGGTTGGGAAGGGTCTACTGTGAATAGTCATGTTTTGGCTTCAGCTCTATCAAGAGAAGATCCTCTTGTTCTTCCCCCCGGTAAGCCAAATCATAGTTTAATAGACTCAAAGGTACAATCAATATTTCAAGTTTTAATAATATACTTTATTTATGTAGGAAAATATTTTCTAGTGGATGTTGGATATCCCAATGCACTTGGATTTCTTGCTCCTTATCGGTGTACACGGTACCACTTGAAGGAGTTTTCAAGACAGAATCCAATAAACTCACGACAAGAGTTGTTCAACCATTGAGACTCCTCTCTTTGAAACTTAATAGAGCGTACATTTGGTATTCTCAAGCAGTGTTTTCCAATCTTGAGGCATGCCACGTCTTATCCTATCATGACACAATCCCATATTGTATTGGCATGTTGCATACTACACAACTACATTACATTAGAGGATGGCATTCCATCAGAAATTCCCACTGAAGAGGAAGATGACCGTGATGGGATAGATGTACCAATGTTGGAGACGTATGGGTTGTCTCAGCATGATAGAGACGAGTGGGCATAGTTTTGAGATGATATAGCAAGTAGAATGTGGGAAGAGTACAGATCCCGAGAATAGTTGTTCTTTTAATGGGTCAAGACTACATGATGGTTTCCTTTCTCTTACGTATTTCTTTGCAAGTATTGGACTTCTATGGGTCAATGTGTTTTATTTGAGTACACTAGTGTATGAAGATACTTGGATATACAGGATGGTTTCCTTTTTATTCTGTTTCTATATGGAAGTATTGGTATTCTATGGGTCAATGTGTTTTATTTTGGTAAACTAATGTATGAAGATACTTTGATATATAGGATGGTTTCCTTTTTATTTTGTTTCTATTTGGAATTATTGGTATTCTATGGGTGAATGTGTTTTATTTTGGTAAACTGATGTATGAAGATACTTTGATATACAGGATGGTTTCCTTTTTATTCTGTTTCTATTTGGAAGTATTGGTATTCTATGGGTGAATGTGTTTTATTTTGGTAAACTGATGTATGAAGATACTTTGATATACAGGATGGTTTCCTTTTTATTCTGTTTCTATCTAGAAGTATTGGTCTTCTATGGGTCAATGTGTTCTATTTTAGTAAATTGATGTATGAAGATACTTTGATATACAGGATGGTCTTTTTATTCTATTTTATTTTGGTAAACTAATGTACGAAGATACTTTGATGATTACACAGCATGGCATACATAGACTCATGATGAGCATGGATGAAATTGGTAACAACAACCATGAAATTGGTAACAACAGCCAAATATCTTCTTCCTCTAAGAAGATAGTGTGGAGTAAGGAAATGGAAAGAAAGTTTCTAGACTTGCTCATGGAGCAAGTACAGCTAGGCAGAAAAGGTGATGGAGGTTTCAAAAAAGAAGTGTGGACCTCCATTGAGAGGAGGTTCAACAATGATATGAACCTAAATCTATCTAAGGACAATTTCAAAAATAAGCTGAAAACATGGAAGCTAGCATATAGAGTCATGAAGGAGCTAAGAAATACAAGTGGCTTCGCCTAGAACGAGGCAACTTAGTGCATGGATGTTGAGGATAGCGTATGGGATGAGCTTCTCAAGGTAGCATGATCTCTCTACTATTTTGATGGAAATAATATTGCCTTCTTATAAAGTACGTAATGAAAGACAAAGAACCTAATCCATTTGTTCATGCCAACATGCAGAGAAGAGAGTTCAAAAATGCCAAAGTGTATAAGAGGCAGCCGTTCCAATACTTTAATGAACTGGGTGTAATTGTGGGTAACGACATTGCTGAAGGTAATTCAGCTACAATGACCCTTGAGACTGAAGAAGGGAACCCTTTGGAAGACCCATACAATGTGCTGGATGAAGAGGATAGTGCCGTTGATTTGGATGATGACCCTTATCAGTCCACTCCAAGTGCAAGTGGTAGAGGAACCCCTACATCATCAGTCACAAGGAGGGGATGGAGGAGGAAGGCAAGTGCGGCCGCTTCCTTGGATTCCATGTGTGAAACAATGAAGAAAATAAAAGAGGGCATGAGCAATGTGCACCTTCACAAAATTGATACATCTTCTCATGAGAATGCTTTGACGGATGCATATAACGCTCTCAAATCCATCCCTCAATTGAGCCGAGCTGTATTCCTGAGGGTATACGACACCTTCCTGGTTGAGCGTGAAAGAGCCAAAGGGTTCTTGTTGATGAGTGAGGACGAGAGAGTGGACTGGATTGCAGCCACATATGGTGGATTATAGTTATTTTCTACATACTTTATCATAGTTGTTCACATACACTGTTGGTTGTTTATGATTGTTTATGGTTGATGATTGTCACTTTATCAAACTTTATCATGATTTTCTACATACTTTATCAAATTTTATAAATATGAATGCAAAATTTAGAAGCATTTGCAAGAAATGCATATTGCAAATATGAATGCACAAATTTAGAAGTTTTTTGTATGTACTTTTAGTATTGAGTCATTTTAGGTGGCGCTGTATTGTTTTACTTTTGGGATAATTTGTCCTTGGTTAAAAGATCAGCATAATCTTGTATTCATTCCTAAGATTGCTATATAATTAAGGTTTTAGATAATCATCTTGTTACTGCTCTTTTCTGGTATTGAGCTTGCTATGGCTTGTAGAGACACCATTTTTCAATCATTGTTCAGCAGAAGAAAATTCTTGTACAACAACACCTGAACAAGACGATGGACACAGAAAAGGAATCAATTAGTAATTATTGTTGTTTAGATGTGTTATTGGAAAATTTTGGTTGCCCCTTACTAGATTAAATGCTATTTTCAGGCTATAAATATGATATTAGTGCCAGCTAGGAATTAAAAAATTGTTAAGAGCAATCCATTCATTGTCTTGCAATACAAAATCCCATAGCTTTGTAAGTTTTTTGTTATCAGATCTTTAGTTGCAAGTTTTTGTTAGCAGAGAAATGTTTTCTTTGAGCATATATCATTCGTATTGTGCTTCTCTTGTGATGGATATTTGATACACTTCCTCAAGGTCACATTTTTTAGGACCTCCTAATTGTGCTTAAGCCTTAATGTTTTTAGTCCAGCCTGGGTTTGTCATCTCCATTTTGGCAGGATAGGCTTTTTATTTGTTATAAGTTTATAGTTTAGATTATCTTTGCCTTAATTAGTAATGTAATTTTGATATGAGTAGTAATTTGTTTTTCTTGCTTGTCATTCCAGCTCTCTAGTGTAGCTGTGTATCATTACTTGATTTTGGATTTGATGTTTAATCATAGCTTATTTAACTTCTACCTCATACTTGTTTGTCATTCTTCCACACTGTCTAGACTCTAGACTGCATTTCTGGGTCATGTAGGGTTTTTCAATGAATGTGTAGTGCTTTTTGTATTTCCCATCATCTTGAGTCTTATCAAGGATATAGGAGGTTGGGACATGGCTTATTAATAGAAATCATCTCACACTCTCTTAATGTCCTTATATTCCATCCTTAATGTGTTTGCAACGGTGATTTTATTGCTTGTTTGTTGTCTTTGTTCATTATGTTTGGTTGCATGCCAAATGTGTGGCCTAATCCTTGCTTTCCCTTTCCGTCCAGTCACTGTATTTAAGGTGAAATTTGATGTTTCACAGATCTTTCTTCATCTTACCCAGTTCTTTATTTCCTTCATTCACACTCATAATCTAGCATTTCCATACTTGTTGTTTATAGTTTACAATTATTTGCAACACTATTCAAAAGGATTGTGACAGCATTTACAATTTTGAAAACTGTGTTTTCTCAGTTTGTGCTGTTCTATTTGGTTTTTTTGTACATATTGTCTTAGTTCTTGTCTATGTCAGCCATTTTCTAGTTTGTCTTTGTCAACTAGAGCTCATTTTTGCACGCTTCAATAATTTTAACAATTTTTGTAACTTTTATATTTTGCTGGATGCTTGCTGTTTTGGTTAATCCTCTTGCATTCCTCAGTCAAGTCTGATTTCTTTGGTTTATTTAGGTTGTATCTTGCATGACTTGGGAATCTTGGAGTTTCTTTTATGAATTCTAGTTGTTAACACATTCCTTGCTTTTTTACAACTTATTAGAATCTTCTTAGTACAAAGCATTGTCATTTCTAGCATGCACATTCATTGCTCAAGCTCGTGTATCCCAGTCACTCTTCCTTTTTTATGGTGTTATGTCTACCACATTATTAAGAGTTTTCATCTGAATCTAGAGATTGTTTAGTGGCACTATTTGCTAGTAAATTTTGTATAGGATAGGGTTGCGTATAAGTTTATTTCCATATCTGAGAAGAGATAAGATCAGACATATAATCTGTGTAATGGGGGAGAACCCTGCACTAACAGGCCTGTACATCTTCATGACCCTTATCTTGCCTCCCCTGCCACTCCTTATAAAGTTAGTCAATGACACATGCACTTTACATTGTTTACAAAGAACCGTAGATAATAATGACTATTTGCCTCTTTCCCTTCTTCATGCTTCCTAGAATGGGCTATTGATGGCCCAAAATATGTGTGCTACATTGTCCTACTGTCTCTTCTTGCTAAATTAGTAGGCAATGAACTGCAATTAATATGCACTAGAAGTAAATACTTGAATCAATTGTAAACTAATGCCCTTCATTATTGGATACTTTCTTAGCATACTAATTGCAGTTCATATACATAAACTGCAATGAACTGCAATTAGTATGCAATACAGAAGTAAAAACTTGCTCTCTCAATGGCATATACATACTTGAAATATTACATACTAATTGCAGTTCATAAACATACTTGCAATGAACTGCAATTAGTATGCAATGCAAAAGTAAAAACTTGCTCTCTCAATGGCCATGCAAAGATGTTTCAACGATGAATTTGGGAAGACGTGGACCCGACGGTTTTATTAAATTTGCAATGATTTTTTTTTCCAAATGCGGATTTTTTCCAATCTTGGGATCAGGTGTCAACCCAATCAACTTATTTCATTCATTTTTCCCTCTTTGTTTTCGTATACACTGGTCTACAGTAGCCACTAGTAAATACCCACTGGTATACTTATTGTGTTAATTTTGTGTTAATCAACTTATTTCTTTCATTTTTCCTTTGAATTTTGAGTTTTTGTTTCCACTTCAAGGTAGGAAACAAGCATGCCCTCCCTTGACCATTGTTTTCATTAATGTGCTTTTTAGCTTGCATTTTTTAGTGTTGTTATTTTTAACATATTTAAGTGGAATACACGAAGGAGTACCACATGATGAATGCTTCATTTAATGCAATGTTAAGGTGTAGTCTCTTAACTATCCATTTCTAGTTCTTTAGACATGATTTTATAAATGTGTTTTGGTAGATGACTGTATTATTCATGATTTTGTATGTATATTTACCATCTTGTTATTATTGTTGTGTTACGAAATTAAGTTAAATAATTCTACTTTGTTCAATCCTCTATTTCCTCTTCAATTTCTTTTCATTTTTCATTATTTTTAAAGAACCACGTGATAGGTACTGAAATAGAAATGGATAGTTTTGAGATTACACATATGATGATAAAGTGAGACTACACATATGCTAACATTAAATATATTTGAAATAGCTTCTGGATTTGATTTTCTAGATATTTTATGATCACATTTTGTGATCCCTCATGTCACGATGGAAGAGAGAAAAATGATTGACAGAAAAGTCCATCATTTTGGTCTATTGCAATCATTTTGGTCTCTTTCATCCTGACCATGAATCACAAAGTGTGATCCAAAACTACCTATACAATCAAATCCAAAAGGTATTTCAAACATTGATGAAAAAAATATCCACATATGGTGATAAGAAATGAGCTATCTGATGATTGTTTACTATTCCTGTTTGTAAACGGTCAATATTTCTGATGGTACTCCTTGGTGTATTCCATATAAAAATAAACAAGTTTTAGTTTTTCTATCATGTTTACTTTGTAGATGCAGGATTGATCATCGAATGTGGGGCATAAGGGCATAGACCGTGGATCTACTTGTGTTTTCTTATTTAACGGTGTGTTTTCACACCACCAACCAGTTCATGGATATTGTTATATCTGATGCTATAATTGTGTCATTATATTTTTTGTATAACTTTTTCAATTTGTACTCATAGAATATAGTCATGTTGTTATAGCGAACAAAATTAGTATGAATGAACAAATTTTTGCTTGAAATAATGCTAATGGCTACGAGGAATGTTCCTATGTGTGACTGCGGTGATGGATTGCGCTGTGTGTTGAGGAAGCCATAGATAGAGGAAAATCCAAGCTATAAATTTTGGGGTTGTAAAAACTACACTAAGGTTGTTAGTTGCACAATATTTAAATGTTTACAAAGAATAAATATTAGTCATTATAGCGAGACTAACTTAGATTTGTATTGTAGGATGGAGGTGGATGCGAGTAATTCCGATGGGTCAATGACACCCCGTCATTGTCAACATCATCAGTACGTTCTACACATAGACCTTTTGTAGATGACAAGTGCAAGAATTGCAAAAGACTCGAGAAAACTATGGCAAAAGCGGAGGCTACATATAAAGCCAAAATCTTGTTTTACGATGTTTTCTTTGTGCAACAATCATACTATTTAGTTTGATCATTTGTGGGGTCATTTGTTGGAGATAGATATATATGTGGACTAGATGACTTATTTATATTTTGATGTGATATCGAGCAATGTTATAATTATTTTTTTGTTATAATATTGTTTATGATAATGTATAAAATTATTAAAAAAAAGTTAAGTTTACTGTTCACAATATTGAAAAAAATATATTAAATTTTATTTATGATTTACTACATAAAAATATAAATTAATATATAAAAAAACTATACATAAAGAATGGACCAAAATAATAAATGTATAAAATTATTGAAAAAAGATAAGTTTACTGTTCACAAAATTGAAAAAAATATATTAAATTTTATTTATGATTTACTACATAAAAATATAAATCAATATAAAAAAACTATACATAAAAAATGGACCAAAATAATAAAATATTAAATTAAGAATTAAATTCTAATTCTAATTCAAAATGTATAACCAAACATAGAAAATGGATAATGTAATTCCAATTCCAATTTGAAATTGCAAACCAAACACATAAATAGAAATTTCTTACTTCCAATTCCAATTTTGAAAATGGCAACTAAACGCAGAAGATGGATTGTCTCATCCATCTTCCGGGTCAACCAAACGGTCCAAAACATCTTCTGAATATACAATACCGGAATATACAAAACCTGATTTTGAGATAATCAGGTTTTGACTCAAATTCCAATTCCGCAAACAAACGGGGCCTTACGTAAAACTAGCATTTGCATCTATAAGAGGTTCAAGGGATAAGTCTATAGGAATTCACAATTTTTGTTATATACTAAAAGAAAGTTTTAATTGTTTGTGATTGATGCAAATATCCCAATTCCCTTAGTTATTCTACCTCCAATCTCATTGATAGATTGACCAATATATTTTAGGAACTATCTTTCGTGGTTCCTGCCATAGTTTTTGAAGACATTTTATACAATTGAAACATAAACATCATAATCATGACTTTAAAAATCTAAATTCAATAGAAATACTTGGGAGGCAAAATTTAATGTATTACTTCAAAAAAAAAAAATAGCCACGTAGTCATTTATTTTCTAAATTCTACAAGTGAAATAATCTTAAACACTTATATATGCATTGTATGCACCTCCATAATTTTAATTGAAAAAGGTTATTTATATTGATGCAAAGCATCCCACAACCAATAAGTCAAAACGTCTTTCCAAAAGGACAAAACAATGATTTCCAAAAGAGGTTCCAAAACCAATATCCCAAGATGACTTAGGCTTGCAATCACTTTCACTAAAAACTAATTATTTAATCATTTATTTAGTCATTTTAGTTGTGATTTTACCTTATGACCAAATTGGTCATTTATTTAGTCATTTATATTTGTAGAACATGATCAGTTTTAGTTGATCCGAGGGATAAAAAAATAGTGAAAAATGAAATGTCCCCAATGCTCCAAGAATCAACATCACTACAAAGTGTTCATAATTATGAGTCCAATGCAATTTGAACGGGCAAAATCAGAGTTTGGATGCCAAATTTATGAGCAGTCAAAGATTGGTCAAACTAGGTATTAAGGCCAACAAAAGGTAAAAAAATAATCATCTCAAAAGTGGTCAACAATATATTTCAAATTAAAGATCCCGTCAAGAGTTTCTAACGGCGTTCATTTCGTCAAAAACGGACCTCATATGTGAAAGTTATGCTTGTTTGAAGTTAGAGGAAAGGTTTGAAAACTAATGACATCATTATGATGTCAGCATAGTGACATGGCGTCTTAGAAATTGGGTGACAAAATTATTGCTTATGAGATTCTCCTGACCGACCACCTCCTAAAAGGGAGGATGACCGCTGCGCTATAGATAGCGCTTTGACTATTTTTTTGATGACGTTAAATTTATAGTTTATTCCATGCTGAAGATCCTTAGTTAAATAAGGATTATTTGTTAAAATATACCCTAATAATGATATAAGGCCATATTGTAAAATGGCAAAGGCGATATTTTCGGGGATATTTTTTCAAGGAAGATTATTTTTTTGTTTTGGTGGTTAAATCCTAATTATGGCTTATTTTATGTATAAAAGGGGGGTTTTAGGCCTTTGTAAGGGCATCTAGGTGATGAGAAGGAAATTATGATCTTGAAGACTTGTTGATTACTCCTGCACATTGGAGATTAATGTTGCCATTGTGCTTGAAGGGAAGATCTTGAACACTTGTAATTAATTTTGGAGCTAATTGGATCGGTCCCCCTATTGGAGAAGGACCTGGAGACGTAGTCTGACCTGTGGATGAGCTTCGTTATCAACTGTGTTTAGTCTTCTATCTCTTTACTCTATTTCTTTCAAGTCGTTGCCTTATTATGTTTTATCCATTTAAACATTTTAATTACATTAATTCTCTTGTTAAATATTTGAATTAACTTTATGTGTGTTAGCATTCCTTTTGTAATCATCCTAGATTCTAATTAGATCATTAGTCAGGTGACTAAAATTTTTAGTCACCTGATCATTTATTTGCCAAATTCTACTAGGGTAAAACAGGTATACTGAAATCCAAATCACCAGGGATAACTTTAAGGAACCCCCCCCCCCTCCCAAAATTTATAAAATTGTGGCAAATCACATGTGATTTGGGTGAAAAAAATTTAATAGTGTTGGTGAATTATGCGTCAATCTATGGATATTTTGTGGCGAATTTTTTAATAGTTTAGACAATTTTTATAAAAAAATGGCGATTATAATTTTTGTTTTTAATAAAATTATTAATATTGATGGCGAATTATGTTTTGAAATATGGATATTGGTTCGCAAATATTTTAACAACTGATACCATTTTTATAAAAAAATGGCGAAATTGTTTTCCAAATAGTTGAATTAATTTATTTGTTATGGCGAATAATTTTCAGAAAGTTATAGTTGGTATGGCGATTTTCAAAAGATGGCAAATAAGTATTATTTGAGAACTCAGACCGTCTGATGATCCAAGATCAATGGCTGAGGTTTAATTTCGGCCAACATTTCTTGAAGGAAGAAGAATTGTCGAGGTACTCACTAGAATGTTGACACGTATCAAGGTAAGTTGTCTGTAGAGTACAGTGTACATGGAAAGAATTAAATGCCATGTCAGTGACAGCGAAATTCTTTCGCTACCACACACCACTTCCCAAATTGTACAGCCAATTTCTGACAGTTTTTTATCGATAGAAAAGATTTACTGCCAGACGTCAAAGATCAAGGACAAAATTTTCAATTCTCACACGCATGTATTTAGGGAAAAGATTTTCATGCAAGATTTATAGGCATACCGAAGACAATGTATTCAATACCATTAAGATAGAAATAAATGATTGGTAAGTAATGATCAAGTATTCAAGGGCTATTTATAGACAATCTAGCTTCATTATTCATCGACATTGATTGATTGTTTGTTTAGGGTCTGCAGTGACACATTCTACAAGTAATTTATTTTTGAATTTTCTAGTTTTACTGTTTTAAGTTTAATAGTCTGCAAGTATTCTAAGATGGACACTCCCATTCATCTTAGATGCACTTCTGAGGAGGCCCAGAAGACCTTTCTGGGTTCCTTTTCTGATCAATTTTTAGAATCAATTTGTAAGGATGGTGGGCCTTTCGTCATAGAGGCTGTCAGAATGGTGTTAGGCCGAGAGTTTCTTGACAATGATAATAGGTACCAGGTAGCCATGGACATTACGTCCCATTTTTTGGCTTCCCTTCTGGACCTCGAAGGAGTGAAGGTTGACATGGTAATGCTACTGAGGAGGGTATTCAAAGAGGAATACCTGGGGGACGACGTTCCAGTCGTCGCCTATGCTAAAATAGGGGTGGGGATCCCTTGGACAAGTCAAATACCCAAGCTTCTCCTCCCAGGCCAGAATGTGGCCATGCAACCTTTTTTGTTGGACCTGACTGCTGGGCAATTGAGGTGCCATAGGAAATAAGCGTTGATTGCCAGGGATTTTCTCCGTAAGTGGTTTCAACTTGACGAAAAGGAGGCTTGGGTGGGGCAATATGGGTGGCTCAACGAATTCATGCAGCTAATCCTCTCTACAAAATTCTACACAGATGGGCCCCTTTGAAATTTGAATTGTGTTTGTAAAAACTTTTTTTATAAATATTAAAAACAATTACTATAGTCATTTAGGTTTTTTTTTTGGTTTATAGAAATAGTATGTTTCCTTTTGTACCATTGTAAAGCAAGTCGACAATGTAAATATAAATTTATGAAAAATACAATGAAAATTTTGCAAGCTTTACCTCATTTCAATTTGTGCTTTGTGTACAAAAATGGTTTTTAATATTTTATGCTTCTCTATAACTATTCTTTTTGTGACTGCTATAAATGTAACAATATAATTTCTACTATTCTACAACATACTATATAATTATAACAATAAAAAAAATTAATAAAAAAAATCATTTTAACATTAAGTATACTATATAATTATTAATTAATTTGAAGCAGGAGGACAAATGAATTAATAAGGTTAGATATCCAATAAAAAATATAATATTAATCAATGGACATTGGACTATATAATCAATAAAAAATATTACTTTATATTAATCAATAAAACTAGTAGTAGTAATTTAGTAATAGATAGAACCTAGTAGTAGTAATAGTAAATGACCATTGACAATCATAGAAGTAAAATATTAAATATTATAATATAAAATAAATTCATAATATGGAGTATTGTTAGCAATATAAATGAAAATAATATATTAATTAACATATAATATTAATTTAGTTAATAACAATCAATCATTGTAATTTATTAATGTATTAATAATTCATAATAATACATTATTAAAATAATAATATATAATTAATATAATAGTACAAGTTAATACAATAATAATAAAAGAGAATTTAATGGATAACTAATAATATCAAAACATAAAGAAATAGATTAATAAGTTTGTTATCAATATATTAAGAAGTTATATTATAGATCATAAATATAACCACATGGTACACCATTCACCATTGTCGTTGGATTATTATACATCAATGACTGAAGTTGAGTTTTGGGCCGAAAGGGAAAAGAAACCCCATTTTTTCAAAAGCATCCCGGAATCATGACACGTGTCACTTTAACTTAACACCTCGCCGTTAACTGTTGCCGTTGGATCTTTATAGATCAACGACCGAAGTTGAGTTTCAAGCCGAAAGGGCAAAGAATCCCCATCTTTTCAAACGCATCCCGGAATCATGACACGTGTCACTTTAACTTAACACCTCCCCGTTAACCGTTGTCATTGGATCTTTATAGATCAACGACTGAAGTTGAGTTTCGGGCCGAAAGGGAAAAGAAACCCCATCTTTTCAAATGCATCTTGGAATCATGACACATGTCACTTTAACTTAACACCTCGCCATTAACCGTTGCCGTTGGATCTTTATAGATCAATGACCGAAGTTGAGTTTCGGGCTGAAAGGAAAAAGAAACCATATCTTTTCAAACGCGTCTCGGAATCATTACACGTGTCACTGTTCAGTTAACACACTGACATAATCACATTCCAGATTCATGACGTGTGTCTAGTAACTAGTGATCCACGATTCTACTTGCATTTAAACTAAAAGTGACACACTTACAGTGTGTGATGACTACAGAGTACAGAGTTATTAAAAATTAACACGGACACGTAGCCTAAGAGTATAGATTGTACAATTTTGGCATTTTAAGTTTCTAATTTTTGAAGTTATAAGTGGTCTGCAATGCTGCATATTTAGAAAGGGGTTACAATTTACAAACTTATAGTGCAAAAAAGTTTCAGATTCTTAATTTCTAGGTTGAACTTGAGGATTGAGGTTTGAGGAAAGCAACAATTTCAACAAAGTCTCTCGGCTCTCTGCAAAAATTGAAACTAAGAGCAACATGAACGTCAACGGGTAAGTACTAAGTGTAACTACTAAAATCTTGAAAATCTACGTCCCGTATTTTAAATTAATCAAATCTCTTGATTTACAACTTTACTGTTTATATTATATAAAAAAATTTAGCCTGTTAAGTTTTAATTTTGAATCACCCCTGTAGGCTTGTAGATGTGTTTAAATATTTACCACGATGGGCAAAACAAATACCAAGCATAACACGGTGGGCAAAATAATAGAATTCCACAATATGCTTAAAACACCAGGTTTTAGTGATTTATTCCATGATATACATGATCATGTTATTCATGGAAATAAGGGTATAATGGAGATTATATTTGCACTTGAAAACAAGTGGAACAATCCAAATAAGGCTTCAAAATTTTATTCATTTAACCCTAGTGTAAATGCAACTGCAAATAAAATTGGACCGTGGGTAGCTGGATCGGCACACATGGCGTTACCTCAAGTATTCCCTTGCCCAGAAATTGTTATGCTATGTGCCAAAAATTATGATGAAAATAGAAAAGCAATTGTGAATAAAATTACTCAGGAGGAACTTTTGTCCATAACTGAGAGTGAATTTTCTAGTCTGTTGAACCTAGGGTTTCAACAACAACACTCAAACATACATATTGACCTGGGAAAGCTGGCAGAGGATTATGAAAAATTAGATACAAAATAGAGAGATTCTTATATCAGAGGCATAACTACAAAAAATAGTAGTATGAGTCCAGATCATATGCCTCCTTATGATTTTGAATTTTTTGTGCCATGGACACAGGACAGTATTTCCTTGCTAGCATTTTGTTTGGGATTGGATAGTAACAAACAAGTGGGTGTCAGCATTCTTCAAATGCTTTATCATATTCATTTTGAAAAAGAACCAATAAAATATTGTTTTATTGAGCACATTGTTTGTTGCATGCAAGATCAATTACTAATGATTCAAAGAGGTTCAGAGAAGACATTTAGATTCACAACATACTTGTGTTATCTTCTCCTAGCAAAGCATCGTGCATTATTTGAGGCAAACAAGCTTTGCAGTCAGACTCAAGGCCAAAATCCAATATATGAGTGGACACCTCAGATAAGGATGATTGATAATAGAAGGAACTACAACAATTTTGTAGACTTCTTTTTGGCACCAATGTACCATAAAATTACAGACACTCCAATGCCTAGATTGCCTGTTACTTATAGAAATTGCATTCAACTCGAAAGTCAACTACAATTGGCTAACTGGTACTTAATGGAAGAGTACATTGTGTTAAGGTTTTACGGTTCATCGGTAGAACCCTACAAACTTCCAATACATGTAACAAAGAGGGTATTTGCATTGGAATATGTACGAAAAATGGAGAGCACAGGTGTACTTTTTAATGGTCAGCAAAAGAAAATGATATTTCTCTCCTTACCATTCTAATTAGGAGGGTTCGCATTTGAGAGAAGAGGATTCAAAGTGGCAGAAGCCTTCTTTTCAATTTTTCGATTTGATGTTGACAGTCACTGGTAGTATGATCCACTGAACATAATTGGAGCAAGGCTTAAAGACAATGGGAACTCCGCAAGGAAATATCAACACGAAAGTATGCCTTTGATTGAAAATTTTAAAAAAATGGACTCCTCGGAGGAGGTCAAAAAACAAATGGAGAAATATGTTGCTGAAAATAATATGTCAATACAAGAATTGTCATCACAAATAATGGCATTGCACAAACAGAAAGGAAAAGTGCAGGCCATGACATCATCCAATTTCTACAAGAAAGCTGATAAACCATCTACAAAACCTATTCCAAAAGAGTTAATGAATGAATGTGTAGATGCTAGATGGAGTCGAAGCAAAATTTCTACATTTTGGGAAAAGAGGAAGAATCTCAGTGAGCCAAAGACCTCTGCAGATCTTCATGAGGTGGATAAGGATATAATTTTTAACAAATTGTGGAATAAGGAGCATCCAAGTGAAGCATATCCAACTAATAATGATGATGATGATGACCAGGATTCTTTGAATCCCTCATCCAGTACAACAATTAAGAGAGGAGTTGATGCATCCACCAAACTTCAATATAGCATAGGGGCAGAAATTATAGAAAAAATGGGCTACCAAGGTTCTGGTGGTCTAGGTCCCAGTGGACAAGGGGTTTGAGGTCCCAGTGGACAAGGGGTTTGGTATGCACCTGAACCACCAACTGTAGCAGTAGCACCAAAACATGGTCAGAAACCAGGCCTTGGGCATGGAGGTCAGTCATCAACTCAGTCAATTCCATTGGTTTCTGCTTCAACTCAGTCAATTACATTTGTTCCTGCTTCAACTTTAGTTCCAGCTATTCCAAGCACTCAGAGTCAGATTCAATCTGAATCAATTGTCACTCCCACAGCTGTAGATATCATGGGTACAACTACAACTAGTGGTTTGAAAAGGACATTATATATAGATACAAAAAAAATTGTTCCCCAAGGTCAAGAAAGTGTAAAGAAGCAAAAGGTTATGACACGTATTAGTAGTACTACTAGTACAACAGTGCCAATGGTGACTGTGAGTCCAACAATTGCCCATCCTTCAGGAGAAAACCCTCAGAACAGTCCACAAACTCCACTTGTAATGGGTCTAGGTGTTTGTAATCCTCATGGTGGAAGCTCATACATCAATGCAAGTGGTATTTCACCATTCAAACATTCAATTGTCTCACAAAATCCTGATTTTTCGTTACAATGAATTCGTAACTAACTATGAAAAATCAAAAAACAAGAATAGACAAAATAGTAAGACAATGAAGATGGAAGCAATTGCTGCAACTCGTGATGCACAACCTGAATCCAAAAGGTTATTTCCCACATATGACCCAAATAAAGATATGATGGAATTCATGGTTGTAATGCCCCCAGGTAGAGATAAAAATCCACTAGAGAGTCAGTTAGATCCATCTGAATTTCAAGTTAGCACCCTCCAAATGGATTTGTCCAAAATTAAAAATGTGGAAAAGATAAATGTGTCCAAAATGATCAACCAAGTGGTCTACAATTTAGTGATAAAGTTGGAAAGAGAGAAAGGAAAGCTTCAGGGCACAATAGATAAGTTAAAGGCAGACCTGACAAATGTAAAGGCAAGTGAGAAAGCAGTTGTAAACAGGTGCAAAGAATTAGAGAAAAGGATAAAAAATTCATCCTCTGGCTCTAAAGAAGCAATTGAACAGCAAGAAAAAATGGACGCAGAACTGAAAACTCTAAGGGAAAAATTGGAAATAAGGGAAAAAAAACTTCAAGATGAAAAAGACTCTTCAACAAAGTTATACAAAAACTTGGAGAATGTTGCACAGGTAAACAATAAGTTAAAGAAAGAATTGGAAAAAGAGAGGGTAGAAACAAAAGAGTGGGAAGAGAAAGCAAAAGAGTGGGAAAATAAAGCAGACGAAATAAGAAAACATAGTGAACACCAGTTTTCAGAAATGAAAGAAGACCTAAAGAAGGCAAATAATACTATTAAAAATTATGAAAACAGCTTGAATGACCATGTAAATAATACAGTAAAGAAAATAAAAAATTACTTCTGGGGGAAAATAAAGACTTCGCTGATAGGTTGTGTGATTGGTTCGAACTCTATGAAGCTCTTACAGATGTTTTTGGGAAGCTGAAAGAGAAACTTGAGGAGAACAAAAGTTTTGGTCAGAGACAGAAAATTGCAAAGCAGATTATGCAAGAAATCAACAGCACTGCTAACAGGCATTTGGAAAGCAAGGGAATTCAGGACTGCGTTGGTTCAATAATAGAGGTGACCTCTGTATTTCATAAATGTCAGAAACTAACAGAAGCAGAAGAAGTTCTTGCTTTATTTGGGCCAAAGCTCGCTAAGATGAACAATAAAATAGCCAAATTGATATCTCTTGGTTTACCGAGTCCTGGACCTGATTTCTCAACAACGGGTTTCGTTGGAAGAGAAGCTTACAAACAAAAGTTGGAGAACACAATAACCTCTGATTTAGGCAACCTTCCTCAGGACAGAACTCATTAAGGCATTGCAAAGTGCATCAAAACATTCACAAATTTGCATGCACTAATGGAAAGAACATTGCTTCAAACTCGCTCTTCCAAGTATGGAATTTTGACGAGAATGCAGGTCATTTACCATACCATCAAAAATTTTGATCTTCCAACCGAAGAAGAATGGATCAAACTAAGGAAACTTACAAAATCATCTTGAATCATAGTATGTGAAAGTACTTTCAGTTTCAATCATCTCTATATCTTTACTATATATCTTTCATATTATCCTACATACTACAGTCTAGACTTTAGAATTGAGTTTAAAGTAACAAGTTTGAACTTTGCTTTTTGAAAAGGATCAATGTTGCAGTCTTGCAGATGCTATTGCCTATATTAATTTACTAAATCGGCCTGTCAAATGTAGAAATGTACAACTAAAGTTGTAGAGATGTTGTAGACTTTTAGTCTTGTAGTTGTCTTACTGATTTAGATTTTGAGACTTCTCACTTCACATTAGGCAAATCGACCTGAAGCTATTGTTGCTCCCTTGTTTCTATAAAAGGGAATTCAGGGTCATTGGCTTACTAAATTGCCAATGGGAATTGAGTCATTGACTTTTGTAAATAGAATTAGAGAGATGTGTTCTTACTAGTATTAATCAATGAATGGATACATTGTATCATATTTGTAATTAAATTAATGAGAATCGGTATTTCTAACTCTAAGAATTGTAGCATACGAATTGCTATGTTGTCAAACAAAATAATGAAAAAACTACAAGAATTGTACCATATTAGCTGAATATTACGAATGAAAACCATTAATAATTATTAAATGTGGAATTGAATCTATGATTCTATCTAATTTTCATGTTTTCCAATTCAATGTATGTTGAGTTACTGTATTTTATTCATTTATTCTTAGTTGATTTACTCTGTAAAAGAGTAAATCAACTAAGAATAAATGAATAAAATAGAAAACAAAATTTCATTCAGGAATTTCAAATTCAAATATGAATGATCATTGATTACATGATATAAACTACACTCTACAGTAATAATACTCTTTGTTCTCAAATTTTAATGATGAAACATAATACATTCTTGCTTTTCTAAAATGAACATTGAATGATAGGATATCAAATAGTAGTTAATAAGTTCAAAAAATACCTATTGGTTGCCACTGCTAATTTAGCAAAAATTTCCAAATTTGCCAATTCATCTCTATGTCGTCATCATCATCCATTTCTGGTATTCTAGTTGCTTCATTGTTCTCTTCATTTACGTTTGTGTCTTCTTCAACTTCAAGTTCATTCTGACCTTTGCTTCTATGACTCCCAATCCCATCGCCAGTGCCACTGCCAACTATACTTGTCCCACTTGGAGTCGCTGTAGGAGATTGGTTAATGGTGTTACCCACCCCTCTTCTTTTGCATCTTTTCTTCCAGATTTCCATTTATTTTTGGTAAGGAAAAGTATTGACATCATACCTAGATGTGTATACCCTCAAGCATGATTCCAAATTCTTGTCTAGTTTGTTTCTTAGCTTTGATTTTAGGAAGCTCAAAGCACTGAAAACTCTCTCATCCTCCACTGAACCCAATATCATGGTTTGACATAGATTAGCAAGCTTGAAGTACTCTGAAATTTCTTCACGCAACAATGTGCCCTGTTTTAGTTCTATCCAAAGCTTTTTTGTCGAGCCCTCATCATGTGGGTTATGCATTAATTGATATTGATGCTTCATAGTCCTTGCAAAGGTGCTTGATTGTTGTCTAAGAAGACCCTCATCTAATATTTCGTTGATAGTCACTCCACTCAATTCTACAGATTTGCAAAATTCCTTTATCAAAGTCAACAACATTTTATGATAATCTTCCTTATTGTTGAAGGACCAATATTGAGGAAACACGATTGCCATGGACTCAAGCAGTTGATCATATGGGAATCATGATCTTATTTCAGAGGAAACTCTAAAGGCTATGTCCCTTGCATTAGATGCTATAGACTCGACGATCTTGGTAAACTCTTCCCTTGTAACTCTTGTAGCTCGCTTCTTTGGGGCACTGTAGTACATTGGTATCTGAAATCCCCTTACACAAACACATAAATATCCATTTTCAATGATCTTTAAATAATTATCAAGATCCTCCAAATTTGATAGTTTCCACTAGTGATTAAATCTATCATCGGATAAATTTAGGTCAGTAAGATATAGACTATTAAGGGCTTGGCATGACATTTTACGCAAGTGAGCATATTCTGCAATATACATGGCTCTTTGCTGGGCTTTTTTCATAATTAACATCATTTCTTCTAGCATGGGAAGAAGAGATGCCAAAGTCAAAAGTGTCTCTATATTGCTTAACCTTCGAAGCAGGTCGCCACATCTCTGATTTTCTGCATTGTCCTGATTTTCATACATCAGTCCAATCAAAGATTGATATTCGGAAAATAATCGATGCACTGGTCCATCCAAAGAGATCCATAAAGTGTCAACATCTTTTAGAAGCTTGTTTCCATCAGTAATTCCATCAGCAAAGTGCTGAAATTCCCTAAAATGTTTGGGACTTCAACAAAAATATGCATACAACTCTCTTACTAAATCTTCAACCTTGTTTACTGAAGGAAACTTCTTCATAAATCTAAAAGCAAGATTCATCCTATGGGCCATATAGTGAATGCCAACAACATATGGTGAACAAGAAGCCTACATCTTTGTGCAAAGACCATTCCTTTGACCTTGCATTACTGAAGCTCCATCCGCTCCAACACAGATCAACTTCTTCGCTATTGTCAATTCATCCATAGCTCCATATTCAATTAAATTGCTCTTTATTAACTAAAATAAAGTTTCTGCTGTCGCATTGTCTCTCAATTTAGCAACAGATAGTAGATGTGGTTGGCGGACATTATTCTATACAATATAAACATACATGCATACCCACGACATATTATCTATTGCTGTAACTTCATCTAAGAACAATGCAAGAAAGGTTGACTCTGTTAGAAATAGTAAATACTGAGAGGGGGGGTGAATCAGTATTTCAGTAACTTTTGCCCACTTATGGATATTACAAATTACTTTACAGCATATGAAGATAAACAAGCTAATCAGTAAACATAACACAACATAAAGAGAACTCATAACACATGATTTTGTTCTCGAGGAAACCCTGGCCAAGGGAAAACCCCGGTGGGGATGGTACCCACAAGATGATCACTAATCAAATGTATCATGTTAGGGATGTTGTGACCCTGTTAGGAGCCAATTTACAATCATATAGTAGATATGTCCTAGTTAAAGGACTTTAGGCCTTGTTGGAAGCCTTAACCCTGTTAGGAGTTACAAAATACAAAACCAGATCACCAGATGAGCTCACTGCCCAAACAGGTAATACAAAATTTCTGTCTGATTACAATAGTATCTTATTACAACTTCGTATACATAGCCTTTGCCGCTATCACAATTACAAGTTCACAAGTTTACATTACATTGCTTATACATAACAAGGTACATTTCAACTACCTTTATACACTACACAAACATAATTTCTTTTGCTGTCGGCTTGCACATTATATTCACTTCATATGTCATCCCTTTAAGTCATCAAGTCATTATTTTATAAAGCAAAAAAATTCCTTAAACTTTTACCAATTCTGTCCTATTTCCTGCACTATGGGCCTGTGAACTGTCATCGGTAAACTTTGAATATCTTCGTCTGTACAACTCCAAACTTCATGCACACTGAGATGGGGTATCCTCACATTCTATAGAAGCTTTAGTTAATTGCGCAACCAAAAATATTGTACCAATGAACTACGCCAACAAAATCTTTCTCGGGTGCACTGTCAGGATCATACTTAGACAATTTCTTCTTGCGCTCTCAAACTATAACTTTCCAGATCATGCGCTCTTAATTGCAATCATATGTTTCCATAATGACAACATCTATGCATCCACATTAGCCAAATTTCCAACAATCTCCCCCTTTTTCATTGATGGCAACATAAGAGAAAATTGGCTAAGTGTGCATAAAAAATTCAACTTAAAAAATTTATATGTAAAAATTGTGTATCAAAAAATGTCTGATACATGTTGATTGGCCAGACCAACATACATATACATATATCATATCATATCATATACTCCATAGCTCCCCCTATGAGTATCGTTCCTCAAAATTTCATCTATACAAAGCAATTTTCTGCCTAACTCTCCCCCTTTGACATCAATGACAAAGATGGAGTACAAAAATGTCAAAAATTTGTTACCTTATCAATAAGATGTCTATTGCAAAGCCGGTAGGCTTGCAACACAATCTGCAAACTCTAATTTCCAAGCCTCAAAATCTCTTTCCCACATCTTTTTAACTGAATCTGCAACACTAAGTAAGGTACTTAGTCCGTATGCAGCAATCTGACATGCTTGAAGGGAATCAAAACTGAATTTATCATATGATGTCTTGGCTGTAAGACATTCATCAATTTGCTCTTCAATGATAGAAATCTTAATTGAGACATGCTCTCTCAAGATATCTATTTTGTTCATCTTCCTTTCTTTCTCTACTCTCAATGTCCTCAGTTCATCTTTCTGTTGCTTGACCTTTTTCTCAACTAAACTAACTTTTGCATTAGGGCTTGATAGGATGTTTGTTTCTGCAGTGATCTCTTCTTCCTTTTCTTTAATCTTCTTATCCTCTGTCAAAGTTTCTGAATTTACACACTGTATATACAAGTTCTTCCCTGTCTCTACATGTTTCCTTAGGTTCTTGATACTGACATCCAGATTTACAATGTCACTTTTTATGTTCATGTTGATGGTTTGAAGAACTTCAGCCTCATAGGCTACCTATGCTTTGACTCTAGCTATATCTTTCAAATTTGTAAATTCAGAATCAAAAGCATTTATTACTGACTTGGCTTTCTCATTTGGATTAGACTCATGAACTTCAGTGTTGATCACACTTCCTAGTTTCTCTGTCAACTCAACAACTCTACTTTCCAAGTTTTTCACTTTCTTATTTTTGCCAATTATTTTATTCAAGGATGAAATCAACTCTAGTTGATCATCATCATCTACATCTTTTCCAAAATCATCAAAAATAGAACTTACTTGCCTCTTCTTAGATATAACAGTATCACTGTCCTTGGCAATTATAGGGACTATTTTTGGAATTGAGGGTGCACTAGAGGTAGTGACCTTAGTAAGGACTTTTTTTCCTTTATCTTTCTTCTCTGCTTGTACCTCTGCTTTCTCTGTTTGAACTGCTTGTTGTGCTGGAACTGATTGCTCTGTCTTTTCTACTTTTGTAACCTCTTCAACTTCTGGAACTGTAGACTGCTCTTCATAGCCCAAATTGTCAACAATGTTTCCAAGTTCACTAAATACTACATCGTCGGTCTCAAGGGTTACTTTAACTCCTTCTACATCCATTGACTCTTTTCCTATGTTGATGTGAGAAGAAGATGGCACTTCTTCAAGGTCAATGTCTTGCTCCTTTGCTTCTCCCTTAGGTGAAGACACCTTCTGAGTTTCATCAATATTGGTCTTTCCTGCCACAATGTCTACCATGACCTGAATGACTGCTAGCTCAGTCTCCTTTTTCACTTCCTCATATCTGCCTCCCATGATCAAAATAGTTCTTCTTTTGGTTCTCAAGAGTGTTCCAAGTGGGACTAATAGTCTCTTCAAATGATCATCATTTTTAACTTCACAAAATTGCCTCAGAACATGCTCCCTCATGTTCATATCTTCCACTTGTGCTCTTTTGTTTCTCTTTATCAATGTATTGTACAGATCATTGGGAATCTTTCCCCTTATTGAATCAAACTTCTTATCAGAGATAATAAGACATCTAACTATTGAATTCTCTATATTTAATCTTTCAGAATAGCCATACAAATCATAGTATTTGTTCACCTTGGTAAAGTCACCATGCTTTTGAATGTCTTCATTCACTCTTTCAATTCTGGGCTTCCAAGTTTTCTTCTTTGTTTCAGGCTCATCATCATTAACTTCTACTGTTTATCTTGGAACTGGAGGAACTATTGTCTTCTACCTTTTACCAGGTCCAGATGCAGTAACTTTCACTCTCTTACCAGTAGTAGGAGAGGAAGGTTTGTCAACAACATCAGGAACCTCAACTTTCACCTTCACTTGTGTGGGATCAGGTGTTGAACTTGTTGCCAAAGGTGGGAGATCTAATGTCTCACTAATTCTGATTGCTTCTGCAGTCTTCATTGCAATACCATATTCAGAAGTAGACATACCACTTTCCTTCAAAATTTTCTTCATAGTGGCTTCTACGCTCCTCTTAGACTGCTTCTCTTCTTTCAAGCTCATAGCTGCTTTGAAGACTTCTTCATATGTTCCAAATCTATTTGTGTGAGGGTCAAGTTCACACTTCAATAATCTTCCAATGTACCCTTTTGCTTCAACTTCTGATATCTCATAGCCAAGAGGGTCTATGAATTCCAATCTAGGCTCAACTGTCTCTATGTAGGTACAATCTGTGTCTACCATAAAGCATATGTCATCCTTATATTTGTTAATCAAAGAGTAAGGGATCCTTTTCTTTCCTTTGCATACATGCTGAAATGTTTTCAAAATTAATCTTACACTGTCATCAACTTTCTCAACTACTTGAGTCTGACAAACTTTGTTTATTCTCTCCATGCTGCAAACATCATCATTCCAAGATACTGTGAATGGAAATCTTCTCAAAATGTGAAAGAATATGTGAGTAATCAGAGATGAGAACCTAAATTGTGTGTTCTTAGATTTCTTAATCTTCTCTAGGCTCTCAAATAGCTGAATTCTCAGAATTTCACATAGATCTACTTGCTTCTTCTCAACACAAATCAGGTAGGCTACATGAACCATTCCTGCAGGCATATCATCTTCTCTTGAACTTCCACAAAATTTGGTTGTAAGCATCTTACACAAGTATTTTACATCATCTTGCTTAATTTTACTGATTACAATTCCTCTTCCACTGTAATGAGATCCTGTGTTATCTATGACTATCTTTCTCATATTCTTTTCATTCAAGGGCATCACACTAGTTTTTGACAAACCAGTCACTTCACGTATAAGTTCAACTGTGATATCTATCACTCTATCTTCCGTCCAAAACTTCCCATTGTGAATTCTGCTAAGAATTATTTTGGTGCATTCATCATCCATGAATTCATACTTAAGAGAATAATTCACAATTTTATTGTTTTCTAGGTGCTCATAACCAGGTTTAATTGTCATATCATCATTGTATAGAATCATGTAATCTCCATCATACTCAGGCTCTCTTAGAGTTTCAAATCTACATCCCAAGTAAGCTTTAACATTTTCTACATGTAAAACTCCGTCTGGAATGGCTGATAAAGCTAGGTTTTCATCTACTCCCTCAAGTTCTATAGGTTCTCTCTTGTTCTTGGGTCTATTCTTATCCTTAATGTGATGAATCATTGAAGCATCTATTTTAATTAGCTGCCAAAATACTTTAGATCACTTCTCAATGAGATAAATACCTTAAATTCGCAACTTAGGCTTCTGCTTTGTGAAAACACTAAAAACTGGCTGCAAACTGCTACAAATCGCTTCTTTGCTCTTCCAAATCTCTTTCAATCTCTTTGTGACAACAAACACTTTGATTTCAACCTTATAACACTTTGCATTTACTCGATCTGACATCGCATTCATTCATTTTGCCGCTTAAATGCCAAAAAGCTGATTTCTCAATCCTGCAATAGTAAATCTTCTTGCGACCTCGCAAAACTTCATAAAACTTGTTGTGCACTTAACTAGAGCATTAGTACACCATATTAAACCTACATCTAACTGCACAAAACTTAATTCAACATAAATTTAAATTTACACTAAATCTAAGTTCCTAAAATACTGAAAATAACAGAGTTTAAGTGCTTAAAGACAAGTTAGGTAAAGATTCAATCTTACCATCACATACATTACCTTTTTGACTACCTTCTACACTGAATAGACTAGCTTGATCTTTAGGTTCAATAAATTTCACTTCATTTTCATTGTTACAACATTTCTTCTCTGTGTTTCCATTTCCTTTTGCAAAGTTTCTAGGGTTAGGGTTCTGATGATACCTTCCATTGTTCATTCTGCAAAATCTTGCTGTATGTTCAATCTTGTTGCAAATCTGACAAATGATTCCATTTGGTACATATCTAGGTGCTTGCTGATTCAATTGAGTTCTACAATTTCTAGCAATGTGTCTAATTTTATTGCATCTATAATAGACTATTCCATTTCCTCTCTTCATGCCTTCAGATGTTCTTTGATCTGCATTGTTAGTATTCCTAGACATTCTATTGTAATGATTTTCAATAACCTTGGTATTCTTACATTCAATAGCTCTGTGTCCAAATCCATGAAAATTATAACAATAACCATTAAGAGGTTTAAATTGCTTACCTGTACAATCCTTCTTCATGTGTCCAATAGTATTACATGTAAAGCATCTACCTTTAAATTCTTTTTGCATACCTTTAGATGGTTCTTCTTGCTTCAGAAGTTCTTCTTGCTTTGATGATTCTCCTTCTTTTTTAGGTGCAACTTCTCCTTCTTTAGGTGGATCTTTGGATTTATTCATGTCTGACTTTTCTTCATCAACTTTGGGTGCTACGGGATCTGTTTTCTTGATTTCAGAGAATATATTGTATCCAAGACCAGTCTTATCATAAAATGGTTTCCCATAAGATATTTGTTCATTAATCCTCTCACTGTTGGAATATAACTTCTCAAGATGTTGCTTTGTTTGAGCCAATTCACCTTTCACTATCTTATTGTACTTCTCAAGTTCATCATACTGCAATTTGACTTTGTCAACTTCAGATGTCATCTTTTCAAGTTTAGATTTCAGATCTTCATTCTCATTTTTTAGGTTTTCATTTTCAGATCTCAGATTTTCATCTCTCATGCTAAGCTTTAGGTTTACTGCTCTTAACTCATGCTTTAGAATCACATTTTCTTTTTCTAGGTCATCACAATCTTCAATAAGTATTTCAGTCTCTTTTTCAGATTTCAGATCTTTGATCTTACCTTTCAATTTGTCAATAAGATTCTTTGCATCTTCATATTTTCCTTTCAGAGAGTTTCTTTCTTCAGTAAGCAAATCAATCTGCTCAAGTGCTTCTTCAAGATTCTTTTGTAATTGATCCATATCCATAGAGATCTTACTCAAGCTGTTAAGCCTTCCTTCCTTCTGAGTAACTATGCTCTAATACCAATTGTTAGAAATAGGAAATACTGAGAGGGGGGGTGAATCAGTATTTTAGTAACTTTTTCCCACTTATGGATATTACAAATTACTTTACAACATATGAAGATAAACAAGCTAATCAGTAAACATAACACAACATAAAGAGAACTCATAACACATGATTTTGTTCTCGAGGAAACCCTAGCCAAGGGAAAACCCCGGTGGGGCTGGTACCCACAAGATGATCATTAATCAAATGTATCTTGTTAGGGATGTTGTGACCCTGTTAGGAGCCAATTTACAATCATATGGTAGATCTGTCCTGGTTAAAGGACTTTAGGCCTTGTTAGAAGCCTTAACCCTGTTAGGAGTTACAAAATACAAAACCAAATCACCAGATGAGCTCACTGCCCAAACAGGTAATACAAAATTGTTGTTTGATTACAATAATATCTTATTACAACTTCGCATACATAGTCTTTGCCGCTATCACAATTACAAGTTCACAAGTTTACATTACATTGCTTATACATAACAAGGTACATTTCAACTACCTTTATACACTACACAAACATAATATCTTTTTCTGTCGGCTTGCACATTATATTCACTTCATATGTCATGTCTTTAAGTCATCAAGTCATTATTTTGCAAAGCAAAACAATTCCTTAAACTTTTACCAATTCTATCATGTTTCCTACACTGTCAGCCTGTGAACTATCATCGGTAAACTTTGAATATCTTCGTCCGTACAAATCCAAACTTCATGTGCACTGAGATGGGGTATCCTCACATACTGTAGAAGCTTCAGTTAACTGCGCAACCAAAAATATTGTACCAATGAACTGCGCCAACAAATTCTTTCTCGGGTGCACTGTCAGGATCATACTTAGACAATTTCTTCTTGCGCTCTCAAACTATAACTTTCCAGATCATGCACTCTTAACTGCAATCATATGTTGCCATAATGACAAGATCTATGCATCCACATTAGCCAAATTGACAATAGGCTCTTTTATTTTTCTTTGTACATCCTCTATTTCCACCTGTGCAATACAACTTGCCCATTCCCATCCACTATTTATCGACCAATGCCTGACAAGATAGTTAGGAACTTTCAAAAAGTGTAACAAACCACTCATTTCTGGATAGTCTGTCATTGGACGCCCTCTGCTCAAAATATGGAAAATATTACGTAATTGAACAGCTTTTCCACGTTCTTCTACTTCACTTGCTTTTGCAAAAATAGCATTAATAGAACCTTGAACTTCACCAAGCTTCGTCTGAAATTTCTGAAACATATAATATTCCTCAGCATTCCTTTTATGTTGACATTGCTCCTTTGTTTTATATCTTACCACTTTTATTTCCTTTCCATCTGCAATTGAGGTTTCGTAAATCTTACCAACATGTTTCTCTATGGTGTCTAGTTTAAGCTGCAACCGCTTTTCCTTTTTATACTTCCAACTACAAATTGCACATCTGCATTCTAGTGGTGGCTCACCTACAATTGGATTGTCCACGGGCTCAATGAATGGATACTTTGCTGCCCAATCAAATTTAAATCTCCTGGCCATCTCCCATTGACGATCAGTTTTTTCTTTTGATTTTCCTCTCCCTTTAGTGTTATTGTTAATTGCACCATCATCATCACCGAAGTCGATTGATTCGTCCTGGTACTGGTTATTTACTGGATATTCTTCTTCAAGGTCATCTTCATTAGAGATATCAGGTTCTGCAACTCCGTCACCAGATTTATTAGGCTCCCCAATTTGTTGAATGGACTCCTATGTAGGTTGAGATTGTACAGGCTCCTCTGATGATGTACCTTCCTCACTTTGACCAACACTGTTGCGTCTAACTCTACCCCCACCAAAGCATGAAGATATATTTCTACATTTCGTTGGCCTCTCTTGGACATCTCCACCTTCATTAATCCTCTTCCTATTTAAATTTGACTGTGACATCTCTATCAAATTAAGGCTACAATAAAATACCAGTAGTCATTCCGGTTCTCTACTAATCGCAATGGTGAGCTCTAAGCTCAGAATCAACTGAATTATTATGATACTAAGTAGTAAATGAAGAAGGCTCCTTCTTTCCGGCATGTTTCAATAATGAAACTCATATATCTTAAATAGACAACAACAAATAAACCGTTTTCTTATCAGCCATCAGATTTTGCCTCATAATCGGCATCGTCCATTTTGGCGAATGTGTCGACCGATACATATGATAAGAACTAATAGTTGGCGAACCATGCATAATTTCAAGTAATCGAGTGGGCGAATAGGGCGGGAATTTGGGACCCCATTGTGTGTGATGCATGGTGAATTGGGTCCTAGGACAAATAAAAATTTCACATAGGAAAATGAGAATTTGGTGATTGATGATCCTCAAAAGAGACACTCAATTTAATCCGTGGCGAATAAGAGTAAATATTAAAGAGAAATATGGGTGAAGAACCCGACTACCAAACTGAAATTACGTAATAATAGTGGCGAACGTTTTGACCACTATATGAGTATTTTATAAAATCTGGGCGAATGATCCGACCTGTATATGATCATTTTATCCGCCAATTTCTATCCCCCAATCGTGACATATTCGCCAATTGGTAAATATTCGCCACTAAAAAAATCCCTGCAAATCACTGACTCGTTTCAAATTTCTAACAAATCTCAAATCCTAAATGTTATAGCCCAGTTTTCTAAACAACCTCTAGTTTTATTTACTTTGTCGAGTATTTAGAAATAACAATTTTCTTCAGTATGAATTGGTTTAAATCAGTTTAACATACCAAACACATAAAAACAACAAACTCAGATTTTCAGCTCAGAACCATTTCAAATTTCTCAACATATCATTATTCTAAATATATGCAAGGTTGAACGGGAAATATATTTAAAAAGAGGAAAACCTAGATAATGGAGGAGAAATCCTGGTAGATAAGAATTCAATGCTCTCCTCGTTCCTTCATTGCATCTCCTCTTTTCTGTTCTATCCTTCCCTCCTTATTTCCTCTCTGTCACTCCTTATTTCCTCTGAGACACGCTCTGCCAATTTATCATTTTCTTTTCTTAATTCTTTTTGTTCTCCATTTTTCCTCACCTCTAATTCTTTCCTGGTGTAATTGCGTCTATCCTCCCGCTAATGGATGTCGAGTATTATCCTTGTAATCTATCTGTCTCCTTCGTATCTCCTTTTTTTTGGCGCCTGGATACTCCATCATTCTCAGCATAGATATCCCCATCTCTCTCCCTTAGTTTACCATCCATCAGGATCTGAGTACATTAGTAGTTATTAAACTTCTTGTTAACTCACCTCGATCCTCTCCTTCTAATTCATTGAGAACCGCCCTAGAAAATGACCGTCTGCCATCTATTGAAAGAAAAGGTTGAGCAGAGCCAAGACAAATTGGGGCTTATACTGTCTCTTCAAAATGTTATGAAATGGCTGGTGCCCTCTTTTGGATGTGGCGTCGACCTATATTAAATCTTCTAGCTTGGCCTCCACATGGGCATTCCTCCGACTCTCTAGAGCATAGCTCTCTTATCTCATCCCTCCTTTATGTTACTGCCTCCTCTTATAAAATATAAGCCCTGTTGTTTTAACATTCAAAATCAATGCAGAGGAAAACATATTCCCCCATGTTCCCCCATTT
Organism: Thuja plicata; assembly: GCA_018584345.1. Taxonomy (NCBI): domain Eukaryota; kingdom Viridiplantae; phylum Streptophyta; class Pinopsida; order Cupressales; family Cupressaceae; genus Thuja; species Thuja plicata. The sequence goes on from MU225419.1 coordinate 384,004, forward strand.
ATGCCATGTGTTGGGTCGTATTCTTCGTATCGATCTCTTTCCTCTCCTTACTGTTGCACGTGTGTGCTTCTAGCTGGCATATCCGTTGAAAATGGCGTGATTAAGTTATCTATGGGAGTTGGTTATACCAGGGAACTATTAGTTCTGGTAGTAAATTTTGTAAAGAGTGATCTGATTTGACCCTCCCTCCAAATTTTATTGCAGTGCAAGTCCTTTTCTCCTCCCACTAACGTCAAAACTATTCAAAAACTATTAGTTTCATCTAAGAGATATTTTGTCAACTCCATAACTCCCGTGTGTGCATCAGTCAATCCGTAGATTTAGGAAATTAGACTTTGGGTTATGACAGTTTCACCATTATTCCCACAATGATTCCTTATAAATATTGTTACTTTCCCTGCACTTGTGCCCAAATGGTTGTACATTGACATATTAATAGACACGGTTCATATTCCCTTCAGCATTTCAATAGCGTGGGAGTTTCACTCCGAAAATTCTCCATTTAAATGTTTCAAATTTTAACATAGTTAGTAATGTATTGAAAGAATGAAAGATTTTTTTAAAGGGCTTAACACCTAACTCCTTTTTAACTGTGACTAATAAATTCTTTGGTTAAAACATATGTGATATGTTGTTTTTATCATTTTACATTAATAAATTATCAATTATGATCAATTAGCTTTTAATTTATTAGTATAAAAATTTTAGTCTATTTTAATGATTTGCTAATCTAAATCAAGTTAATTCTTATTGTTCTTTAATCAATCATTATCATCTACTAATTGCAATTTTAAACTAAAGTATCAAAGGACAGGAGTATGACAAATGGAACCTTTAAGGTAATTTAAAATAATATTAGGATTAACTTAGCCACCACCCAATGTGCTTCCATGACTTGTCATCTTGATTCTGATCCTGCCCCCTGGGTGAAGAATTACTCCCTACTATATTGATTTCTGATCCAATCGAACAAATGTCTCTTCCCGATTTGTTTCCGCAGTTCCTTCTTTCACAATTTTCTTTTCATGATCAAAAACAGCCTGCGAAGCCAGGGCGATCAATCCAATGACCAGAGAGACCTTATTCCAAGCTTGGATTATTTGGGCGTCTGAGAAAAGTGGGATTAAAACAAGAACATACGTACTTTGTTCTATGTGGAGCTGTCTTTCTTTTATTCTTCGTCGCATAAACTAAAAGGACCGTAAATCCTACGTTGTTCGCATGGAGAGTTAGAAATCACCACAATTAACACCCCACGGTTAACACCCCAATTGGAAGTTCTCAATACTTTAAGGTGAGAATTTAAGAATCTATAATAGCATTTATATATACTAATTACAATGGGATTGACTCTGTGTTTTTAGGACAGACCCACTAGGAAAGTGAAAGGAGAAATGATCGATGTACAGGTAAGTAAGTCCTTCATTTTTATATTAGAAGGAAGCAAAACAATGTACTGATTTTACTATATGCTGCATAGATAGATGCAATATCACTTCTATTTTGGTTTAAAGACATTTACCTAAGACAGAAAAAAAAGACTTGGACATACCAACAAATAAATAGGCCATGAAGAAAATAAATAGGCCATGAAGAAAATAAACAGGCCATAGAGAAAGAGCCAACTCTCATTTGGCAAAAATGATAAACCTAGACACTTAATTAAGGAAAAA
>MU225419.1:403532-421359 GCA_018584345.1 Thuja plicata
TATACATTTTGAAGCAGGGAATAAAACACAAAACATGACATTCAGACCATTTTTAAATCCAAAACACCTAACATACAGCAGCAGTAACTAAAAAATCAAACATATGTCAAAGGGAAAATGAAATGAAAAAATGGGTCATCACCCCGTAGGGTCAAATAGACTTGACCTTACCTCTACCCGAAGATTAGAAAATGACGTAGTGTTCTTGTGTCGACAGACACATTTGCAAGCTTCTGCTACCTCTTTGGCCTCCACTTCTTGTGCTCCATGTTCTGCTCGGAAACCATGGCGTGGCAACTGTTTGAAGCAGGGAATAAAACACAAAACATGACGTTTCAACCATTTATAAATCCAAAACACCTAACATACAACAGCCGTAACTAAAAAATCAAACATATGTCAAAGGGAAAATGAAATGAACAGATGGGTCATCGCCCCGTAAGGTAAAATAGACTTGACCTTACATCTACTCGAAGATTAGCAAAAGACAGAGTGTTCAAACTATCAAACACTGAGAAGAATCAAACTATTTCACACTACATATAGTTTAAAGCAGGGAATAAAGCACAAAACATGACGTTCCGACCATTTTTAAATCCAAAACACCTAACATACAGTAGCAGTAACTAAAAAATCAAACATATGTCAAAGGGAAAATGAAATGAACAGATGGGTCATCGCCGCGTAAGGTCAAATAGACTTGACCTTACCTCTACCCGAAGATTAGCAAATGATGTAGTGTTCTTGTGTCGACAGACACATTTGCAGGCTACCTCTTCCGCCTCCACTGCTTCTGCTCCATGTTCTGCTGCAAAACCATGGCATGGCGACTGTTTTCCCTGCTCGGCATCTATCGGGGCAACTGTCAGCATCTTCCGATAGAGAACTGGCCTTTGCAAAACACATCTGGAATTAGGGTTCCGCAGCAATGTGGATAAGAACAGCTTGGGGTCGACCGACAAATGACACTTTTCATTTTAGGGTTAGGTTAAGTGGCATGTTAAATAGGTACATTACAATGTAATTTTAGGTTTTAAATGATTAAAAATAAAATAAGATGTGTAAATTAAATAGATAATGAGAAAATAAATAAAGAATACATTTATATAATTATTAATGTTGTCTAGCATAATTAATAAATATTACTTGTTCATATATATATTCCATTTTCAAATTTAACATATCAACATGTTCAATTATTGGGACATTTTCGACCAAAGATCGGGGGTGCTAATTGACTACGATAGGTAGGGGGTTAGAAAACTGCCATTTCTGACACTTTTTTCTTCAACGATTAAAAACTATATCAAATATGATAATCACGATCCGAAACCTTAGTTATAAGCAGTTAACTAGTTGATAAAGATGTCATAAGATTTTTGGACAATTTTGTCATCGTTAAATTAGGGTTTGATAAGCCCGAAGTTAGGGTGCACGACTACTGGGTCCTTTCCCCTATTCTATAAATAGTCTATGGGACAGCAAGACAATTTAAGTTAATTTCAGTAATTAGGTTATTTTCTTGTGCAAGTTGATGATGAGCACATCTAACTTTTCAATATACATTGTGGTGGATAGGTTATGTCAAGAATTATAGATATAAAATCTGCAAATTTGTGTGTGATGTCTTTGTATGCCTCACATTCTAAAATAAAGTGATGCTCAACTATTCGAGATGAAATATTCTCTCGTATTTTTTAAATGAAGAAATTCTCTGGCTTTTTCAAACCATTGTCTCTAAGGAGCAAATTAAAAACATATGCCCTACAAAGGGAACACTCGAGTTTTTTTTCCTCGATGTCTTTATAAAACATGCTAAATTATATCATTTATTGTAATTATTAATTGATTATACATTAGAACCTTCTTTGCATTCTAATTATTAAATAATTAATATTATTTTTTAATTAATTAATAATTGCAAAAAATAATCTAGTTTGGGTGTTGCATAGGCATTGCCCTTTTTCTATAGCCTATTATTTACACGAAGAATGATGTGGGCTTCTGTATGAGAATAACATCATCCCCTTCTTTCACACCTTTTAAAATAGTTGACATGTGTTAGAATAAGTGTCCATAATCTAACAAACCTTTCACATTCATATAATTGAAACTTATTTTTTGCATTTTTTTAAAAGCTTGAAATTTAAATTATTCAAATTCAATATTGAATTTAATATAGACATTATGAACTGATCCAACGTATGTTTATTTTTAATTTCATTGTCATATTCTCATATTCCAACATATGTATTCAATAAAAATATCTAAGGTTGGAACATTCTAGAATATTTATGAGAGTTTTTTAGTTGCATTATTAGAACACTACATTAGCACACATCATCCTATACTCATCGCATGTGTGTGTTGTCCTCAATCTTGTTTAGGTTCCCACATAAGCTTTGATGTTCGATCATATAAATTTGTTTGCATTCATACAAGGAAACTTGAACAAAAGACAATTTGTTTTCATAAACTAATATCTCCATCTAAATAATCTTGAAAATTATATTATATCTTAACCTAAGTAATCCTAGAAATCATATTATCTTTGTAGATTAGTTTTTGACATTTGTCACAACAAATATCCATCATCAAATTTTGAGAGCCAAGAATCTCAATAATTACGCCATAGGCATTTCCATTTTGGAAAGCCCTGGCCTGATTACTGCATCTAATAGTTGCAACTGATCGAATAGGGAATGACTGTCATTCAAATCATCTGGCCCGTCCAATTTTTTACTATTCATAGCAATAATGTAGACACCCACTAAATGCAGTACGAGTTCGCTTTGTTTTCCATCGGACGACATCCAGTACACAGAAATCACTTTGTTTTCTATACATCCACGATATTTCTTTTATTATGCTTTACTACACCATTTACACGACATATACTTGCACATGACATTGACCTGGCACACACCAACTATTGGTTGCTCAATAAATGCGTTAACTGACCTGGCCATCGCCAACTCTTAGACTCAGCCCATATGGCCTGTTGACTAACACCAAAAAGCTAACGCACTTCATGAAATTTTGAGCGGGCGAGAATGAAATTTGTTCCAAAAAATATGATTGGCCACATTCTCTGTTGTAAAATGTCTTGTGTTTTTGCACACTGCAGTTTATATTTTAATATTTTTTAATTATTGTGCTATAATATGTATCATTTTTTTTAATGTTTTGTTTGTTATTTTATTTTGTATTTTGAGTATATTAATTTTTTAAAAGTTAAATTTTAACTTATATAAAATAATTTAAATTATTGAAAAAAATTAAACAGTTTTATTTTTAGGTTTTGATTAATTTATTTCATCATTTGATTTTGATTTAAATGAACTATGATCATGTTATAATATTTATGTTTTTTTATATTATATTTTAATGTGAAATTTTAATTTATATAAAATTATTTTAAAAATTTAAAAAAATAGTATTATTATTGGATTTTAATTAACTTGATTTCTAATTTGATTTTGATTTGAATACCTTGAGAATGTCAATGTGTAGCAGTGACTGAGAATTATATTGGGTGTCCATGGATTTAATTGCTGGGGATAATTGAAATTCTGTAATGGATTGCACATAGATGCATTGTTCCTCCATCAAGCCCACAACCATGTCATTATTTTAGTTCGTGTAGGGAACTATAGCGGAGTCTCCCACTATTAAACATTGATTAATCTTCTTCTATTGACCAATTAAATTGCAAATATAATTTATACAAACTCTATTTCTAATGTTCCTAGGTTGGAAGTTAAAATTTTTTTACTGATATTTTAGGCAGGAATGATTTTGGCACGCTCCCATTGACGTTCTAGACGGTCTTAGAGCCTTCCACAACTCCCAATACTAGATAACACACAACAAACAAGGCACTTCTCTGAGATCTTCAAAATTGCAAATGTTTCAATGCCAAAGACATTGGCTAATTTTTCGGTCTATGCAGTATTGCAGCGGTTTCAAGGCCAGAGGGAGAAACTCCAAAACGACAAAGGGAAAGGATGCATGGGCACTTGTGTATATCTTTACACATATTTTGCATCCAGGAAAGGATAGATTCTAGGCTGCCATTAGTAGACATTTGTGGTGTAAGCAGGATGTGTTGGTATTACAGTGCAGAAATTGTAGCACCAGGACAATGGAACAATGGTTGTCATTGCTCATTGCATAAAGCTGATTTTTAATAATAGATGAGCATACAGGGGCAAGGAAAAATCCATTTGGAAATTCCAGCTTATTATTGCTGATGAAAAAATGTTGAGGGAAGTATTATCTTTTTTCAAGGAAATTATTAAACATAATCCACGAAGGAAGTTACATGTTACATTAATTAAACTTTTAACTCTGGAGTTTTTAAATATTGTCTGTACAAGGTAACAAATTTATGACTGATTAGTCACATAATATTTTCTTGCTCTTATTCATGCTCAGTTGTATGCATATTGATAATAATTTACTGCCTATAGGTGTAATAGCTTTATCTCTTGCAATCCTATGTAATGGTTTAACAATTTTATGACTTATCTCTCGTGGATAATGTCTCCTTGCATAAATATCATGACATTTTCTACATGATACTTTCTGTCGGGGAATTTAGATAGGTTTGATTTGTGTAACATTGGAGTTTCCTATTTTATGGTTGCAGTGTCTGGAATTTTTCTTTGCAAAGATTTTAGATATTTCAAAATGTGTACTTTACCAAGTTCTAAATTTGTAAAAGTTTTTGGTTTTAAAGAATTTCAGACTCTGTAATTTCTACAATATCTGCACCATTATTTTTTTATTATTTTGAAATTTTTGAAACATTTAGCTAACTATTAATATTTTAATCTATGTGGGTAATATTTTATGACTAGAAATTTGTTTGTTTAGAACTAGATGGAAGAGTATGCACAATAGGATGGATTAGTTTTTGCACAAAGCTTGTATTTATTATGGAGATGCTGCTAACGAATTTGGAATCGAGCTTTACACCTGCCCATTGCATTTGCTTGAAACTCTCATAAGCCTTTTCAACAAATCCATTTATCAAATGTTGTTTTGTAGTTTTCTGGAAATAGATAGTATTTTAGGATTCTTTATGCTCTACATCATGAAAAATCTAGTTACTGCCCAGGCTTTTCACTGTTGCTGCTTTTGGTGCAAAAATTTCAAGGTATGTTTTCTTTTGTGTTCCTGTTTAATTTGGGATTGTTGGCAGTGTAAAATTTTAATTTCATATACGTTCAATTTTGTGCTTGAAGTATCGAGTCGGTCTTTCTGTACACTGCAGTGTTTTGCTATCATTGGAACTTTCACATTTTGAAGAAAATTATAGCTTTGACAGTGTAAAGTTAGGTTAAACTTTGCAAAATTCTAGTGGTTTTGTGGTAGATCTCTTTGTCAGGGTTCATCTTCATCATTATTTTATGAGGTTACATTTTTCCTTTCACCTTTCATTAAATCCTTGGCTTTTTAAATCAGGGTATACTTTCACAATTTATGGTGGTTTTGAAGCAAGGTATTTATGTGAGGGTTTATTTTGTTAGTTTATTAAGAGTTGAGCTTTTGCAACTTCTAAAATTACTTTTTTTGTATTTACCATTTTATCCTTAAGCTTTGGCTGTTTACTTTACAAAGTAATTGGTTTACTCGGTGGGGCTTCACATTAGGGCTCGTCTTTCACATTGTTTATGAATATTTGAGGTTCAAAAGTCTAGAAACATTTTTTGGAAGTATTGGTCTATTAAATCTAGCGTATTTGATCTATAAAAGTTATCGTTATTTTGCATTAGGGGTTTATTTTCTTGTCTCTTTTTTATTATTATTAATATTTTTTATTTCAATTTGAGGGTGAGGGTAGAATTTACACAATTAATTTTTGCTTCTGTAGTAGAGTTTCATTATGCTCCTCATTTATCGATGTTAGAAATTGAGGGCTTGTCATTGACAATATTTTACAATGGTTCTTTCCTTTTGAAGTTAAATGAACTTCATTCTATGTCTTCACATAAAATTTGTTATCCCTAAAATTTGTGAAGGCGAATTGTTTGGGGGCAATCCTTGGGACTGAGCTAGGAGATGCTTATTCTTATTGGACACTAGTGAAACTATTACAAATGGTGTAATATACACGTGCATATTTATATAAATATTACGTAATTTCATAAAATGATGAATCATTTAGTTATGTGCATAAGGAAATTTACAAGGAAAATAGAAGTCGTAATTCTTGCTTTAGTGTTGAGTTGCAAAAGATAAATATTCACATGGCATGAGACAGAGGATGAAGTTATCATGGTCAATTAAAAAAATAGCATAGTTATTAATCTTCATAAAATCATGTAAGTTTGAAGAGGAAGTGTGCATAGTTTATGATTAGTGGCCCTTGAATATACATGCTTCTCAATCTCATAATATGCCATTTTGAAGTTCTAGATCGCCGAATTGATCAATCCTTCACTAAGAATGAGCTAGAATGTTATAACAAGCCATTCTGAGGTTCCAGATCGCTGAATCGGTCAATTATTCACTAAGAATGTGCTATAATCTCATAACAAGCCATTATGATGTTCCAGATTGCCAAATTTGTCAATCGTTTGCTAAGAATGAGCTACAATGTCATAATAAGCCATTCTGATGTTCTAGATCATGGAATCGGTCAATCATTCAAGAAGAATGAGCTATAATGTCATAACAAGCCATTTTGATGTTCTAGATCACCGAGTCGGTCAATCATTCACTAAGAATGAGCTACAATCTCATAACAAGCCATTCTGAAGTTCCAGATTGCCGAATCGGTCAATCGTTCACTAAGAATGAGCTACAAAGTCATAACAAGCCATTGTGAGGTTCCAAATCACTGAATCGGTCAATCTTTCACTGAGATTGAGCTACAATCTCATAACAAGCCATTCTGAAGTTCCAGATCACTGAATCGGTCAATCGTTCGCTAAGAATGAAATACAATGTCATAATAAGCCATTCTGAGGTTCCAGATCACTGAATCAGTGAATTGTTCATTGAGAATGAGCTACAGTCTCATAACAAGCCGTTCTAAAGTTCTAGATCACTGAATCGATCAATCGGTCACTAAGAATGAGCTACAATGTCATAATAAGCCATTCTGATGTTCTAGATCACCGAATCAATCAATCATTCGGTAAGAATGAGCTACAATGTCATAAGAAGCCATTCTGATGTTGTAGATTGCCGAATCGGTTAATTATTTGCTAAGAATGAGCTACAATCTCATAACAAGCTGTTCTGAAGTTCTAAATCACCGAATCGGTCAATCATTCGCTAAGAATGAGCTACAATGTCATAAAAAGCCATTTTGAGGTTCCAGATCACTAAACCGGTCAGTCATTCACTAAGAATGAGCTACAATCTCATAGCAAGCCATTTTGAAGTTCCAGATTTGCCCAATCGGTCGATCTTTTGCTAAGAATGAGCTACAATGTCATAATAAGCCATTCTGATGTTCTACATCACCGAATAGGTCAATCATTCGCTAAGAATGAGCTACAATGTCATAACAAGCCATTATGATATTCTTGTTTGTCAAATTGGTCATTTGTTCATTAAGAATGAGCTTCAATCTCATAACAAGCCATTCTGTAGTTCCAGATCACCTTATCGGTCAATTGTTCGCTGATAATGAGCTACAATGTCATAACAAGCCATTCTGAAGTTCCAGATCACGGACTCGATCAATCATTCATTAAGAATGAACTACCATGTCATAACAAGCCATTATGATGTTCCAGATCGCTGAATTTGCTAATCGTTCGCTGAGAATGAGCTACAATCTCATATCAAGCCATTTTGAAGTTCCAGATAGCTGAATCGGTCAATCGTTCGCAAAGAATGAGCTAGAATGTCATAACAAGCCATTTTGGGGTTCCAGATCTCTGAATCAGTCAATCATTCACTGAGAATGAGCTACAATCTCATAACAAACCATTCTGACATTCTAGATCACCGAATTGGTTAATCGTTCGCTAAGAATGAGCTACAATGTCATAATAAGCCATTCTGAGGTTCCAAATCATTGAATCGGTTAATCGTTCGCTGAGAATGAGCTACAATCTCATAACAAGCCATTCTAAAGTTTGAGATTGCTGAATCGGTCAATCATTTGCAAATAATGAGCTAGAATGTCATAATAAGCTATTCTGATTTTCTAGATCGCTGAATCGGCCAATCGTTCACTGAGAATGAGCTAGAATGTCATAACAAGCTAGTCTGAGGTTCCAGATCACTAAATCGGTTAATCATTCACTAAGAATGAGCTACAATCTCATAACAAGCCATTCTGATGTTCCAGATTGCAGAATGGGTCAATCGTTTGCTAAGAATGAGCTCCAATGTCATAATAAGCCATTCTGATTTTCTAGATCGCTGAATCGGTCAATCATTCCCTAAGAATGAGCTACAATTTCATAAATTCCAAGGCTTCAAATCGCTGAATCGGTTGCTCAATCACTGAGAATTAGCTACAATCTCATAACAAGCTATTCTAAAGTTCCAGCTCACCGATTGGTCAACTGTTCACTAAGAATGAGCTACAATATCATAATAAGCCATTCTGAGGTTCTAGATCACTGAATCGGTCAATCGTTCACTGAGAATGAGCTACAATCTCATAACAAGCTGTTCTGAAGTTCCAGATCACAGAATCGGTCAATCATTCGCTAAAAATGAGCTACAATGTCAAAATAAGCCAATTTGATGTTCTATATCATTGAATCGGTCAATTATTCACTGAGAATAATCTACAATGTTATAACAAGCTGTTCTAAAGTTCTAGATTGTGAAATCGGTCAATCGTTCAATAAGAATGAGCTACAATGTCATAATAAGCCATTCTAAGGTTCCATATCGCTGAATCGGTCAATCATTTGTTGAGAATGATCTACAATCTCTTAACAAGCCATTCTAAAGTTCCAGATCATCGAATCGGTCAATCGCTCGCTAAGAATGAGCTACAATGTCATAATAAGCCATTCTGATGTTCTAGATCACCGAATCGGTCCATCGTTCACTAAGAATGAGATACAATGTCATAACAAGCCATTATGATGTTCTAGATCATTGGATCAGTCCATCATTCGCAAAGAATGAGCTAAAATCTCATAACAAGCCATTTTGAAGTTCTAGATCGCCGAATCGGTAAATCATTCACTAAGAATGAGCTACAATGTCATAATAAGCCATTCTGAGGTTCAAGATCACTGAATCAGTTAATCATTCCTGGAGAATGAGCTACAATCTCATAACAAGCTATTCTGAAGTTCCAGATGGTCGAATCGGTCAATCGTTCGCTAAGAATGAGCTCTAATATCATAATAAGCCATTCTGAGATTCCAGATAGCTTAATCGGTCAATCGTTCACTGAGAATGAGCTACAATCTCATAAAAATCCCATCTGAAGTTCTAGATCACCGAATTGGTCAATCATTCGCTAAGAATAAGCTACGATAGCATAACAAGCCATTTTGAGGATCCAGATCTTTGAATCAGTCAATCGTTTGGTGAGACTGACCTACAATCTCATAAGAAGCCATTCTAAAGTTCCACATCACCAAATCGGTCAATCATTCACTAAGAATAAGCTACAATGTCATAATAAGGCACCAGATCATTGAATCAGTCAATCATTTGCTGAGAATGAGCTACAATCTCATAACAAGCCATTTTGAATTTTTTGATCTCCGAATCGGTCAATCATTCAATAAAAATGAGCTACAATGTCATAACAAGCCATTCTGAGGTTTCAGATCGCTGAATCACTCAATCGTTCACTGAGACTGAGCTACAATCTCATAACAATCCATTCTGAAGTTCAAGATCACTGAATTGGTCAATCGTTCGCTATGAATGACCTACAATGTAAGAATAAGTAATTCTGAGGTTCCAGATCACTAAATTGATCGATCATTCGCTGAGAAGGAGCTACAATCTCATAACAAGTCGTTCTGAAGTTCCAGATTACGGAATCGGTCAATCGTTTGCTAAAAATGAGCTACACTGTCATAATAAGCCATTCTGAGGTTCTAGATCGCTCAATCGGTCAATCGTTCACTAAGAATGAGCTACAATGTCATAACAAGCTGTTCTGAAGTTCCAAATCATGGAATCGGTCAATTATTTGCTAAGAATGAGCTACAATGTTATAATAAACCATTTTGAAGTTCCAGATCCCCGAATCGGTCAATCATTCGCTAAGAATGAGCTACAATGTCATAATAAGCCATTCTGAGGTTCTGGATGGCTGAATCGGTCAATCGTTCACTGAGAATGAGCTACAATCTCATAACAAGCCATTCTGAAGTTCTAGATCGCTGAATCGGTCATTCGTTTGCTGAGAATGAGCTACAATGTCATAACAAGCTGTTATGATGTTCTAGATTGTCGAATCGGTCAATCATTCGCTAAGAATGAGCTACAATGTCATAATAAGCGATTCTGATGTTCTAGATCGCCGAATCGGTCAATCGTTTGCTAAGAATGAGCTACAATTTCATAACAAGCCATTTTGAAGTTCCAGATGTCTGAATCGGTCAATCCTTCACTGAAAATGAGCTACAATATCATAACAATCCATTCTAAAGTTCTAGATTGCCGAATCGGTCAATCATTTGCTAAGAATGAGCTACAATCTCATAATAAGCCATTCTGATGTTCTAGATCGCCAAATTGGTCAATCGTTTGCTAAGAATGAGCTACAATGTCATAACAAGCCGTTTTGAAGTCCAAATCGCAGAATCGGTCAATTTTTCACTTAGAATGAGCTACAATGTCATAATACGCCATTCTGAGGTTCCAGATCACCGAATTGGTTACTTGTTTGCTAAGAATTGGCTGCAATGTCATAATAAGCCACTCTAAGGTTCTAGATTGTTGAATCAGTCAATCGTTCACTGAGAATGAGCTACAATTCCATAACAAGCCATTTTGAAGTTCTAGATCGCCGAATTGGACAATCATTCGCTAACCAAAATCGCCGAAACAGTTAATCGTTTGCTAAGAATGAACTACAATGTCATAATAAGCCATTATGAGGTTCCAGATCGTTGAATAAGTCAATCGTTCGCTGAGAATGAACTACAATCTTATAACAAGCCGTTCTGAAGTTCCAGATTTCCGAATCGGTCAATCGTTCACTAAGAATGAGCTAGAATGTTATAAAAAGCCATTATGAGGTTCCAGATCGCTGAATCCGTTAATCTTTCACTAAGAATGAGCTACAATCTCATAACAAGCCATTCTAATGTTTCAGATCGCCGAATTGGTCAATCATTCGCTAAGAATGAGCTACAATGAATGTCATAATAAGCCATTCTGATGTTCTAGATTGCCGAATCGGTCAATTGTTCGCTAAGAATGAGCTACAATGTCATAACAAGCCATTCTGATGTTCTAGATCACCAAATCACTCAATCATTCACTAAGAATGAGCTACAATCTCATAACAAGTCATTCTAAAGTTCCAGATCGCTCAATAGGTCAATTGCTCGCTAAGAATGAGCTACAATGTCATAATAAGCCATTCTCAGGTTCTAGATCACTGAATCGATCAATCATTTGCTGAGAATGAGCTATAATCTCATAACAAGCCGTTCTAAAGTTTCCAATCGCCGAATCAGTCAATCGTTCGCTAAGAATGACCTACAATGTCATAAAAAGCCATTCTGAGGTTCCAAATCACTGAAATGGCCAATCTTTCACTGAGATTGAGCTACAATCTCATAACAAGCCATTGTAAAGTTCCAGATCGTCGAATCAGTCAATCGTTCGCAAAGAATGAACTACAATGTCATAAAAAGCCATTCTGAGGTTTCAGATCACTGAATCAGTCAATCATTCATTGAGAATGAGTTGCAATCTCGTAATAAACTATTCTAAAGTTCCACATCACCGAATCAATCAATCATTCGCTAAGAATGAGCTAGAATGTTATAACAAGCCACTCTGAGATTCTAAATCGCTGAATCGGTCAATCCTTCGCTGAGAATGAGCTACAATCTCATAACAAGCCATTCTGATATTCCAGATCCTTGAATTTGTCAATCGTTCACTAAGAATGAGCAACAATGTCATAATAAGCCATTCTAATGTTCTAGATCGCTGAGAATGAGCTACAATCTCATAATAAGCGTTTTGAAGTTCCAGATCGCCAAATCGATCAATCGTTCACTAAGAATGAGCTAGAATGTTATAACAAGCCATTCTGAGGTTCCATATTGTTGACTCAGTCAATCATTCACTGAGAATGCACTATAATCTCATAACAAGCCATTCTGATGTTCCAGATCGCCAAATTTGTCAATCGTTCGCTAAGAATGAGCTACAATGTCACAATAAGCCATTCTGATGTTCTAGATCGCCGAATCGGTCAATCGTTCACTAAGAATTAGCTACAATGTCATAACAAGCCATTTTGATGTTTTAGATCACCGAGTCTGTCAATCGTTCACTAAGAATGAGCTACAATCTCATAACAAGCCATTTTGAATTTCCAGATTGCCGAATCGGGCAATCATTGGCTAAGAATGAGCTACAATGTCATAATAAGTCATTTTGAGGTTCTAGATCACTGAATCAATCAATCATTCGCTGAGAATGAGCTACAATCTCATAACAAGCCGTTCTAAAGTTCCAGATTGCCGAATCGGTTAATCGTTCGCTAAGAATGAGCTACAAAGTCATAACGAGCCATTCTGAGGTTCCAAATCGCTGAATCGATCAATCTTTTGCTGAGATTGAGCTACAATCTCATAATAAGCCATTCTGAAGTTCTAGATCACCAAATCGGTCAATCGTTCATTAAGAATGAGCTACAATGTCATAATAAGCCATTTTGAGGTTCCAGATCGCCGAATCAGTTAATCATTCGCTAAGAATGAGCTATAATATCATAATAAGCCATTCTAAGGTTCCAGATCGTAGAATTTGTCAATTGTTCGCTGAGAATGAGGTACAATCTCATAATAAGCCATTCTAAAGTTCTCGATAGTTGAATCGATCAATCATTTGGTAAAAATAATCTATAATGTCATATAAGCCATTCTGATGTTCTAGATCACCGAATCGGTCAATCATTCGCTAAGAATGAGCTACAATCTCATAACAAGCCATTCTGAAGTTCCCGATGGCCGAATCAATCAATCATTCACTAAAAATAATGTATAATGTAATATAAGCCATTCTTATGTTCTAGATTGCCGAATTGGTCAATCGTTCGTTAAGAATGAGCTACAATCTCATATCAAGCCATTTTGAAGTTCCAGATTGCCTAATCGGTCAATCATTTTTTGAGAATGAGCTAGAATGTCATAAAAAGTTATTCTGATGTTCTAGATCACCAAATCAGTCAATCATTTGCTAAGAATGACCTACAATGTCATCATAAGCCATTCTGATGTTCTAAATCACCGAATTGATCGATCATTTGCTAAGAATGAGCTACAATCTCATAACAAGCCATTCTGAAGTTTCAAATCGCCGAAACGGTCAATCGTTCGCTAAGAATGATCTATAATGTCATAACAAGCGGTTCTGATATTCCAGTTTGGGGAATCAGTCAATCGTTCACTAAGAATGAGCTACATTGTAATAATAAACCATTCTAAGGTTCTAGATCACCGAATTGGTCAACCGTTTGCTAAGAATTAGCTACAATGTCATAATAAGCCATTCTTCGATTCTAGATTACTGAATCGATTAATCATTTGCTGAGACTAAACTACAATGTCATACCAAGCCGTTCTGAAGTTCTAGATCGCGAAATCAGTCAATCGTTCACTAAGAATGAACTACAATGTCATAATAAGCCATTCTGAGGTTTGAGATCACCCAATTGGTCAATCATTTGCTAAGAATGAGCTGCAATGTCATATAATTAGCCATTCTGAGGTTCTAGATCCCTGAATTGGTCAATCATTCATTGAGAATGAGCGACAATTTGTTAACAAGCCGTTCTGAAGTTCCAGATTGCCAAATCGGTTAATCGTTCACTAAGAATGAGCTACAATGTCATAATAAGCCATCTTGATGTTCTAGATCACTGAATTAGTCAATCATTCACTAAGAATGAGCTACAATGTCATAACAGGCCATTTTGATGTTCGAGATCGCCAGATTAGTCAATCGTTCGCTAAGAATGAGCTAAAATCTCATAACAAGCAATTCTGAAGTTCCAGATCGCTGAATCTATAAATAGTTCACTGAGAATGAGCTACAATGTCATATCAGGTCATTTTGATGTTCCAGATTGCGAAATCGGTCAATTGTTCGCTAAGAATGAGCTACAATGTCATAATAAGCCATTCTGAGGTTATAGATCACCAAATTGGTCAATCATTCGCTAAAAATGAGCTACAATGTCATAGTAAGCCATTTTGAGGTTCCAGATAGCTGAATTGGTCAATCATTTACTGAGAATGAGCTACAATCTCATTATAAGTTGTTTCTAAAGTTCCACATCGCCGAATCAGACAATCATTCGCTAAGAATGAGCTACAATGTCATAACAAGCCATTCTGAGGTTCCAGATCGTTGAATCGGTCAATCATTCACTGAGAATGAGCTACAATCTCATGACAAGCCATTCTAAAGTTTCAGATCGCTGAATCAGTCAATTTTTCTCTGAGAATGAGCTACAATTTCTGAAGTTCAAGATCGCTGAATCAATCAATTATTTCTCAGAATGAGCTACAATATCATAACAAGTTGTACTATGTTCTAGATCACCGAATCAGTCAATCATTCGCTAAGAATGAGCTACAATGTCATAATAAGCCATTATGAGGTTCTAGATCACCGAATCATTCATTCATTCCCTAAGAATAAGCTACAATGTCATAATAGGCCATCCTGAAGTTCCAGATCACCGAATCGGTCAATCGTTCGCTAAGAATGAGCTACAATGTCATAGCAAGCCATTCCGAGGTTCCAAATTGTTGAATCAGTTAATCTTTCGCTGAGATTGAGCTACAATCTCATAACAAGCCATTTTGAAGTTCCAAAATCGCCGAATCGGTCAATCGTTTGCTAAGAATGAACTACAATGTCATAATAAGCCATTCTGAGGTTCTAGATCATTGAATAAGTCAATCATTTCTGAGAATGAGCTACAATCTCATAACAAGCCGTTCTGAAGTTCTAAATTGCTAAATCGGTCAATCATTCACTAAGAATGAGCTAGAATGTTATAACAAGTCATTCTGAGGTTCCAGATCCCTTAATTGGTCAATCATTCACTCAAAATGAGCTACAATCTCATAACAAGTCATTCTGATGTTCCAGATCACCGAATTGGTCAATCATTTGCTAAGAATGAGCTACAATGAATGTCATAATAAGCCATTCTGATGTTCTAGATCATCAAATCGGTCAATCATTCACTAAGAATGAGCTACAATGTCATAACAAGCCATTTTGATGTTCTAGATAGCTGAATCGGTCAATCGTTCACTAAGAATGAGCTACAATCTCATAAAAAGTCATTCTAAAGTTCCAGATCGCTAAATCGGTCAATCGTTCGCTAAGAATGAGCTACAATGTCATAATAAGTCATTCTACGGTTCTAGATCGCTAAATTGATCAATCATTCATTGAGAATGAGCTATAATCTCATAACAAGCCGTTCTGAAGTTCCAGATCACCGAGATCTGGAACTAGTACCATGTCCTAGCTGATTATCATCAGAATGACCAGTAAATTATTTTTAAGAAAGACTCTTTGGAGAAAGTTGGGTACCGAGTTAAAATATAGTTCTACATTTAACCCACAGACTGATGGACAGACAGAGGTTGTAAACTGAAGTTTGGGAAATCTTTTGAGATGTTTAGTTGGAGACATATCTAGTAGTTGGGATTCTATGTTGGCACAAGAAGAGTTTGCATATAATAATTTAGTGAACAGGAGTACTGGAAAGACATCTTTTGAGATTGTAAATAGCATACAATTGAGAGGTATATCAGATTTGAGAGACATATCTTATGAGGGGTGCCAGCAAGAAGTTGAGTCCACTTTTTGGGCAAAAAGTGGAAGTGTTTTTCCTATTTTTCAAATGTGCAGTCAATTGATGTCAAAATTTGAGGCACTTAGAGATTGAATCTCAGAAAAATTCACTAATAGAAAATGTAGTGCTCGGAGTCTAGTTTTCAAATATGTAATTTTTTTTTAATACCCACATGGTAAAAAATATATTTTAGTAGGCATGTTTTAAAACCCCTTTTTAAAATTTCAGTTTCAGGACCATACCACACACGTGTACGACCACCCTATTTTGAAGTAAATAAATAAATTTTTGTTAATCCTTCTGGAGAAAGGTAGCTAACACATCAAAGATTGGTCAGAATATTTTTGATTTTTTTTTAATTGAATATTTTTTTTTTATTCATTTTTAATTGAGTATAAAGTACATTTTCAAAATCTCTGGTGTACGGCCACCATAATTTGATGAAAATTTCACTTTTTTTGGATTTTTTTTTTTTTTTTATCTTGAAAGAAATTCTATGTAGATTGGTCACATATAATTCATTTTTTCAAAAATTAAAAATCAAAAAAGTTATTAAAATTTTAGTTAACCTTACTATTTCAACTTTAGGTACCAATTTGGCGTAATAATTATTGGAAAAATACTAAAATTTGTCATATCATTATAAAAGTTATATTTTTATAATATGTATAATATGAACTGAAATGGGTTTTCGTTTAGTCTAAAATTTCATTCGGGTTGACCTCCGAAAAATCATGATAAGGCGCAAATTTTATTTTTAAATGCCTTAGTCATTTTTTTGCAAGGCCAAGCACAAGCTTGGTGGGACCGAGGCTATCTAGAACCAAAAACCATGGCAGAGGTATAGTCCCCACTCCTAGTTTTTAGAAACGGGCACCCGTTATTTAAAATTCAAAAAATGGGTGCCCATTTTCTTTTGGACCGTTGAAATCAAAACGGGCACCCGTTTCATTTAAATAACGGGTGCCCATTTCTGAAAGATCTGTTGGAGACAAAAAATAGTTCTGTGGGCCTACTCTCAATGATTGATGATTATTCAATCATTTGTGTGACATATTCATATTACAGAAAGAATATTTTGAAAGAACATTATCTTTTCTTGTCTTGTTTTGGATCTGATAAGAAGGGATTTATTTGAATTCAAAATTTGGTGCAAACATGGGATCAAACAAACGCAGAAAGAGGCAAAGAAAGGTTCTGAGAGCTGATGAGATTGCAACAAATAGAGAGAAAGAGGCAAAACGACAACGAGAAAGAAGAGCAAGAATTCAAAACCTTGATAATTCGGGAGCATCGAGTTCAACAATCGGTTCAGAAGATGAGAACAATGAAGACACCATGATGGATGCAGAGGTTGAAGAAGAAAATGCAATAGGAACAAATTCAGGTGCATTTACTAATCAAGTGTTGGATACAGGTATGTCTTCATAGCCAAATAAAACTTATTGTGATAAAGAACTTGATCTTTTTGTATTAGCGGGTTACTCTTTAAATCAATTAGATTTTATTCCAGAAAATAGAGTAATAGATTATATTGCACATCAAACACCACAAATTAGTAATGTTAATCATAATGATAAAGAATCTGAAAATCAAACACCAATTGAAAGTGAAATTCAAACCCCAATTGAAATTGACAATCAAACGATAAATTCTGAGATCAACAATGTGGATGTAGACATACGAACACCAATTGAGAAAGAAACCCCTTTGGATGATAATGAAATGAATGAACAATTTCAAATTAAAAATGATGTGCTAGACAATCTGGATGGTTTGGTTTCATGGAGACAGATTAGGACATACGCAAGT
>MU225419.1:429494-445895 GCA_018584345.1 Thuja plicata
TTGAAACGGGCACCCGTTTTATATTTACGGCTCGGGCACTCGAACCATAACGGGCACCCGTTCTTTAAAAAACGGGTGCCCGTTTCTATTTGCCAATTTTTTTTGGCCACGGACTTCCGCGGAATGGGCACTCAACTTTGTGCTTGCACCCAAGTTGTCATGGTGGATGTCATGTTGAGTGATTCCATGATGTTATCACGTTGAGAGATTTCATGATAAAAAATCTTTTCCACAAATGAGTGTAGCCATTTTGAGTGTCATGTTGAGAGACTCCATGACATGTGTATTTGAAAAGATATCTCCCATGCAAAGAAGGGGTGTTGGTGTTGTATAGCTGCAGGAGTTATCTTTTGATGTCATATCAAACTGCAGATATAATCATCTATGAACCGGCAGGAATACCATCTCTGGTTCGCAACATATCATCTCTTTTCTTTACACCATGTTAGGAATATCTAGAAAGATACCTCCCTAACTAAGAGGGAGTGTTAATGTTATAGCGTCAGGAGCTATCTTTTTTTCCTATATTTGAAATGTATAAATTATCTATTTTTTATCTAAAGACAACGAAGGGTCCTCACCTTGAAGAGACAAGACATTGAAGAGTCAAGACAATGAGAGGTCAATACAACGAAGGGATCTTCACTTTGTAATGACAAGATAATGAAGGGTCAAGGCAATTTTATATATTCTTCAGGAGGAATTTGAATATTGATATTGATATCTTGTGTTTCTAAATATCACTTCAGTTTGAGCCTTGTGTTTGGCCATATTGTATTTCAGACTTCTTTTTATTCATCAATAAAGGAATATTTTTGTGGCTGGGTTTTTTCTCCCTCAAGTTGGAGGGTTTTCCAGGATAATTCTGTCTTATTGTGCATTATTTTGTTTTTCTATTTATTTTTTTCATTTCTAATATTGAATCTCCAACAAATACAGTGAACACAAAAGTAGCTTCTGATTTAGGCTTCTCACCCTCTACAACCTTTATTAAAGATTTTGGAAAACAAGATCTACTAATATGTTAATGCAATTTATAGTACTTAACATTTTCACCCTCTAAGGCCTTTTTTATTCAATAGTTAGAATGTCATTTACTACAGTAAGATTGTTATGTACTTAATTCTTTTTCATTGTCAATTTTTTTAAATAAAAAATGTTCAAAACTTGTCACTTTCTGAATTTTTTCCATTTTTGTTTAAACATATAATGTCAATTAGATGAAAATTAGAAAGTGTGTATTATTAAAATTCTTAGCTTGTCATTTCTGAATTCAATTATGCAAACACTTTTTAACATCAATGTTTTGAATCATGTTCTGTGACCTATTATCAGATTCAAGAATGAATTGGCTAAATTATGATCTACCATAAAATAGAATAGCTAATTTAAAGTCATAATCTATTATAAGATTGAATAACTATTTCATCTCAATAGATCATGAAATATGATTCTAACATGATAATAATCAAATCTAAAAAAAATAGACTAATTTATCATCAACTGTGTTCAAACTCTCAATTTATCATGAACTGTGTTTGACAACTTCGTACTCTAATCCATAATAAGATTCATGTCACAATTCTTTCTATATAGTGTTTGTTATGACTGATGAAACCATATAACAGAGAATTCCAATTTCCCCTGTATTGCAGATACTTTTGTGCTTCCAGTTGAGTAGGGAAAAACATACCTGCTGAGGATAATCGACGCTGCACTGAATGACGAGCCCTTCTTCGATGTAGCAAGTCATCACCTCAAAGTGGTAGAGGTGGATGCAGTGTACACCAAGCCCTTTAAGACCAAATCTGTGGTGATTGCTCCGGGACAAACCACAAACGATTTTCTCCAAACAAACAAATACCCTAGCAAGTATTTCATGGCCGCTCGCACCTTCATGGATGCCCCTGTTCCTGTAGACAATAGAACCGCCACTGCAATCTTGCAATACATCAATGCACCCAATTCATCTTTTTCTTCCAACACCATTATAATGCCCCAAATCCTTGCTCCAAATGACACCGTATTTGCCACCAACTTTAGCAACTCTATCAGGAGCCTAAATTCTGCCCAATACCCTGCAAAAGTTCCATTAACAGTAGACCGCAATCTCCTAATCCAAAATATGCATGCTAAGATAAACTTATATAGTCTATGATCCAAAATGATATGAAACATTGATGAAGATTAAAAAACTTGCATAGTCTGATCCAAAAATATTCATGCTAATATTATGAACTGTGGAAATGTTATGTATCAAGTGTGTGATCGTTGAGTTTGTCTTTAGTTTGGCGTGTATATACACTTTCCATGCCTTAATCCCGCTGGTACAAAACAAAATCCTTTAACCTTTTAGTACAGATTCAAATTCACGAGTATTTAGTTTTGAATTCTATTCGGGCAACCTTAACTGAAGCTGGCATGGAGTATATTTTTTCTTCTTATGCACTCTCTCATTCTGATTATGGATCATGGAGTGTCAACCAAATTGTCGATGCAAAAAAGATCTCACACAGTCGAATCCAGAAACAACAAAGTTACATAATTGACTGTAGAAATCTAATGCCATTAATATAATATATCTATGTAAGTCCTACAATGTGTAGTATTTGTCTCAATCTTTCAATGCACAACTTTGCAATTGATGGTGCAGATACAATTGAAGAATGTTAGCAGACTGTGTCATACCAAGCACATTGTCACAGTGAGTGGGCAGTTGCCTGGTCCAGCTATTTATGCTAGGGAGGGCGACATAGTGCTCACAACCTCACCAATCATGTCAAATACAATCTCTCCATCCACTGGTATAATCTAGTATTTATACTTCTGATTCAGATTTATATATACTTTGTAATGGTTTTGAATTATGGTTAGTATTGTCATTGCAGGCATGTTATAAGAAAGTTGAGGACAGGATAGGCTGATGTGCCTGCTTATATCACTCAATGTCCCATTCGAACTGGGCAGTCTTCAACTTACAACTTCACCATCACTGGCCAACGAGGGACACTCTTCTGGCATGCTCATATTCTCTAGTTGAGAGAAATTGTTTATGGAGCCCTTGTTATCATACCCTAACTGAATGTGCATTATCCATTCCCCAAACCCCATAAGGAAATAAATTGATTCTAGGTCAGTGAAAGGGATAATCAACTATTAGATTGTATTTGATTTGATTTTATGACTAGTTATGGCATGTAACACTAGTAGTGAGTTATGGTTTCTTGTGGATGCAGGGGAGTGGTGGAAGCTGTTATAAATGCAGAACTTAAGTCAGGAGGACCACCCAATGTCTCTGATACTCACACCATTAATGGAGAACCAGGCTCATTAGGCACCTTCTCATTTCCTATCAAAGGTAAGGAAACATTCAGCCCCAAGTAGTATAGATACCAACAGTCCATTTATAAGTTCAGATATTTTGTTTTTATATAAGGAAATTCAGGTTTTTAGTTTGTTCGAAGCCTAGAATAATCACTTACGGAGGATCTTGTTCCACTTTAACCAGCCACACTGGGGGACCTCAATTCCCATTGCACCACACATTTTACTTGGTCATGTCCGCAACCACATCAGCCCAGCAAAAGCCCCCAAAACCTGTGAGCACACCTGTTCAGCGAAGACACAAAGACCTACGAGTGCAACATCCCAGCGTGGGTTTGAACCTGAATGACTACCTCACCAATGAAATAACTTAACCACAACACTGCCTCAATCATAAATTTAGATTCTTTTATTAAAATTGTCTATTTCAGTCATTATATTAAAGAAAGTGAGACTTACCATATAAGAAAAATTGACAATATTAAATTTTTATTGATAGGATTAAAGGGATTCCCACCTTTTATAATCCTTTTCTTTGTGGAAAATCACCTTAAGCAACTTTTAGATTGTGAAATGATTGAAACAGATACATGGCTGTCGTGAGATCTGTTTCTGTATCTGTTTCAAGGATTTAAACTTCTCACACTTCAGATTCATTCACTTGGTCAAAGATATTGGAACACATCATTCGTTAGTACAGTGAACAAGAAAGTAGCTTATGATTTAGGCTTCTCACCCTTTTTATCCTCTATTAAAGTTTTTGGAAAATGAGATCTACTACTAATATGTTAATGTAATTTACGGTACTGACCTTTTCACCTTCTAAGGCCTTTATATTCAATAGTTGAATGTAATTTACTACTGTAAGATTGTTATGTACTTGATTCTTTTATCTTTTGAATTTTTTATATTTTTTTCTTAACTTATAATGTGGAATAAGATCAGAATTGGAAAGTGCATATGTCACAATTCTTGCTAAATAGTGTTTGTTATGACTGATGAAACCTTATAACAGAGAACTGCAATTTTTCCTGCATTGCAGATACTTTTGTGCTTCCAGTTGAGTCGGATAAAACATACCTGCTGAGAATAATCAACGCTGCACTGAGTGATGAGCTCTTCTTCGATGTGGCAAGTCACCACCTCAAAGTGGTAGAGGTGGATGCAGTGTACACCAAGCCCTTTGAGACCAAATCTGTGGTGATTGCTCCAGGGCAAACCAAAAACGTTTTTCTCCACACAAACAAAAACGTAAATGGCACCCATGCATCTGCTTCAATCAATAATGTAAGCTTTGTCAAGCCCACAATTGCCCTTCTGCAAGCACATCATAATAGCATCAATGGGGTTTTCACAAATGCTTTCATAGACAACCCTCCCAATCCTTTCAATTACACAAGCACACCGCCAAAGAATCTCTTCACATCCAAAGGAACAAAGACTCACTCGTCTCTCATACAATTCAACAGTGCAGTTAATTCTTCAGGACACCAGTATGCTGACTGTGGATAACCATCCAATTCATCTCCATAGCTTCAATTTCTTCATAGTGGGCTCAGGGTTTGGTAACTATAACCCTAATAAAGACCCAACAAACTTCAATTTAGTGGATCCTCTAGAGCGTAACAGAGTGGGAGTCCCAACAGACGGGTGGATTGCCAATCGATTTACAGCTGACAATCCAGGTGGGTATATACCATATTCTTTCATTTTGCCCTCATCTCCTTTACATATTGCATATAACTCGGTCATCTGATTGCTGAATTGATATGTATACAGGGGCTTGGTTCATGCATTGCCATCTGGAAGTGCATACAACTTGGGGGATTGAAGATGGCATTCGTGGTGGAGAATGGAAAAGGGCCAAATCAATCGATGTTGCCTCCCCCAAAAGAGCTTCCCAAATGCTAGGGCTACTGTGAGTGTGCTACAGCCATTAATTGCGTTTACCTTCAATTGTTTCTGAGTAGCACTGGGAGTGGCAGCATAAAAGTCTTACAATTCGCTACTTGGCCGAAATCAAGACCAGAAATGTGTAACATTGTGTTTTCAGTTCGGTTTAATTGAATAAAATCAAAAGTGTTTGAGCATGACCATTGGCATATAAATATTTTCTTCAATTCTTATATAAAAAATTTCCAACACAAAGAAGCAATAATTTTCAATCACACATCTTAAGTTTAAAGTGTTTTTAAAGAGGGCTTTAATGTGGAACTATCGAAATGTAGTTATTTGATGCATTAGATGATGCTGAGTTCAAATTTTTTGATTTGCAAGTGTGCTTGTAAAAATTATATTCAAATTTTATCTAGTATGAACACTACAATTAATATGTTGATATGCTTCTAGAAATTATAGTTTATCAAATTTTTCAAATATTTTAGATCATATTTCATGATATCATTTTTTTCAACATGTTTGGAGTCATACTCCCTGATACATTCTTCTTACAAATTCAGTTATCACAAGATTTACAATAAACCCTTCAACTTAGGGCTGAAGAAAGCCTGGTATTAAGCTATTGAATAATCTACTTGATAAGTCTGTGAAACATGGAGATAAACCTTTCCTAAGATAATAGGAAAGATGTTTCTCTCCTATCAACTCATTTGGAAGCTCCCCAGATTGAAGGTCCAATGCATGCAAAAATCTAAGCTTTCCATTCTTTTTATGGGCATAAATTAAAATAGAGCCAGATGCAGCTCTCAGGCACCAACTGTTAAACTCATTAGCGTCACTATTTGACGCCATGCTACGCTGTTTCCAAACTCCATATGACGCCATGTAACGCTTTTTCCATAGAATCTGAAACTGTGCTGAAGAGCTCACTGTTTGACGCCATGATCGACACACAGTCTTAGCTTGGAAAAGCTTAAAAGTTGGCAGCCTACAAAGAATTTCTCCAACCAATTCTTCAGGAAGAAGATCAAAATGGTTTCGGCTTCTTGTGCTACGCCTTTTACTTTTGCTTTCCCCTGATGTCTGCTTTGAAGAAGCCATTTACAAGATGTTTTATATAATCCTGCTTTCTTTCTTTTTCTGTAGACCTGATTTCTTGCATTATGTCTTTAGCTTTGAATTTGTATTAATATTTATAGGTTTTTCTGAGCGCAAAACCTGCCTGCTATATTTAGACGTGAGCTCTATTGCATGCAAAATTTTATTAAAGCATGCAAACTTCAGAATTTAAACAAAAAAAACATAACTTATATATACCTTCTTTGCATGCAAAATTTTAAAATAGGACAGGTTTTCTATTTTTAATTAATTAATTGCATTGTTCGAGGCGTTAACTCCTTTTTCTTCTTTTTTCACCTATATTTTTATTGTAATTCTTTTTAATTTACTAATAATTTAATAATTCTTTTTTGATTGAAATATTTTATCAATATAATTAGTAAAACATATATGGAACAATATTAAATTAATTAAGAAAGTGTATGTGCTTTAGTTTAAAAAAAGATTTTTAATTTTTGTAAATCTATAATAAAAATTTATAAAAATATATATATTGCATACTAATACTTTAATTGGTAAAACAAGTTTGTAAAATTGATATATTTTGTTTTAGAAATATTTTAAATTGATAAAATATATAAAAAACAAAATAAGAATATTTATATTAAAAAATAGCATATTTATCATATATATTATAAAATAACATATATTTATATTATTAAATACATTAAATGTTTTGACAGTTTATTAATAAACTCTTTTATAAAAATTTAACTTGTCTAAATTCAATTAATATGTACGGGCATACCTATATTTTGACAAATAAGATATTATTAGTTCCTGCCATAAGAGGATAGTATTGCATCTGTTAGATGCAATTTATTTTTAAATTATCCAATCAAATTTTAGAATTTTTGAAACCTATATTTATATTATATGATTTGTTAATTTACATATATTTAATAGAATTAAATAATACAATTTATCTCTATTGCTATTGGCTCTGACAAAATTCACCGTCACTATATACCATTTAATGCAGAGTGGGGAATATCAGTGATTTCATTAAATGTTAATAAATTTTATAAATTTTGAGTAGAAAATAAGCTTAAACAGTTACCTATTCCATACAAAGAAAAGATTTCAGAGGTATATTGATCCAATAGGATTTCAAACGCTTCAATTTCTCATTTTATTGTAGAGATTATACTGGTCTAATAAAACTTCAAAATCTTTCAATTTCTCTGTCACTTGTGTTGCAGAGGTTATACTGCTCCTGCATATGCAATCCACGGTCATTTAACTATTAATAAAGCCGATGTGTACAACTATGGTGTGGTCATTCTGGAAATTGTTAGCCGTAGAAAATCTATACAAAATAAGCTTTCAGATGATATGCAACCTCTACTACCTTGCATACACCTTTGATTTCAGTTTGATCATTCATTAAAATCATGAAGTTCATCTTTGGATGATGAAATGCATATGGGTCAAATCCCACTAAATTAAAATTCTAGTTGTAAAATTGTCAAGTTTTCTTTTGGAGATTTTATAGGCTGAAAAGAACTGAAATATTGTATGTTTGTTGATGATACAAGTGTTGGTGTTTTTTGTTCATTGCAGATAAGGTGCGATACTGGATTTGCAAAAGAAGACTCAGATTTCCCAAAAGAAAATTACAGGACATTGATTCACTTTTAGTAGTGACTGGAGATACATATTGAACTCGTCAGGTTGTTTTAGGAAGTCTGAAATTTCAAACACAAATACAATACATTTCTACAATTCTTTGAAGAGACGAGTGAACAATCCTAACCAACATAATTTTACTGATTACACAGCTATTTTGACTTGATGGCATTTACTTTGGTCATTTCCATACCATTCATCATTGTCGTTATTATCACATGTGTGTGTTGCTACTTCCTAGGTAAAGCAAGGGGTCGACAGGACATTCACACACAACCACAAGTATTTGGTGTGCCAGCTGCTCTTCCTAGTGTTACACATCCAGGTCCTTCACCGCCTGGTTCTCCTAAGCATGACAAATCACTGAATGTCTGAGATGTCTATTGTACAAAAATAGTAACTTTTTTTTTATTCATAGATCTGGTACTATTCTTTCCTATTCTCTATTTATACCTCATATTGAAGGAAGATGGATATATTGTAACTTCATTTTCTTGAGACTAGTTGGAAGAATTTTCCACTATATAGGTTCTTATAGATTAGTTGATTAGGTTTTCAAAGAATTTTCCTCTGTAAAGAATGTAATCATGTTTGTATTCATTAGTAAGATGTAAAAACTGGCATTGGTCTCTATAAATTCAAATCTAGTTCATTTAAATCTATTTTGGTTTCAAAGGCTTTCAATCCAATATCAGGTTGATTTTTTTTATGTTTTTTGTTTTATGGTTGGCGCAGATTAGTTGTTTTTTTTTACAACAATAGTTAGCTCTTCTTGTTTTTTGAAGAAGACATGGTAGTTCACAATAAGATTGTAGCTTTTAAGCAATCTAGCATGGCATCTTGTGCTCATGTCTGGGAGTAATAAAAGTAGCTAATTGTCTCTACAACTCCAATCTAGAAGATTCTATAAGAAAATGAATTTGGTTTATTACTGAGCATGCTCAAATTCAAAATTAGGGTAACGATCTTATGATCAAATAGATATCATTGAAGAAGACCATGACTATTTAGTATTTATTATAAGTGTACAAGATGAAGCAACAATCCAACAATGTACTCCTAGTGTTCATACCCATCTGGAATAGCGCTACTCTCTCAATTCTCAAATTGTGCCAAAAAATTCTATGAATAACACAGTTGCAAATTTTTTTCACCTCCATAAGCCCATTGTTTCTCTCCTCAACCTCTTCAAAATTACAGTGAAAGGTATTTACCAAACATTAAAACTAGACTTGCCTCTGTCCTTGTATCTGCATTTCTAGAGTAATATAAAGTTGATGTAATGATATCTGAGAAAGCACTCAGAAAGAATTTTAGTCAATGGGGCAACCCTAGATGGTTATCCATTGTTGGCGTTCTCCCAGCCAACAAAGTAGCTTCATTTACAAAATTTTCTAGATCTGCTTTGTAGTAGATTCAAAACTGTTAGAATATACTTCCTAATATAAACATCAAAAACTTGGTATAAAACATTACAAATATAATACATGACATAATTAGTGAATCTAGTTGTAGTAGTAGCAAGTGTATTTAGGTCCACATCTGCAGCCAAAGGAAGTTTCTTTTTGGAAATGTGAACCTTTAAAATAGCTTCTCTGTCATGCCTATCAGGAGGTTCCACCTGCAATGTTAGGAAATAACTAATCGCAAAGTTAAAGATCTTTGAAAATTGAAAGAAAAAAAAAAAAATCACCTAATGTCTAAATGTGGCCATTTTTCTTAACATTTCACATAATGAAGAAGGTATATATTGTAAATATTTGATCAAATCAACTAAACCTGTGAAGTGTAGGGTCCAGAACATATGTCCTGTTTGTTGTTCCAAGCACTATCACTGCTAAGTTGCTATCAAAACCATCCATCTCCTGAAATTGTCAAATTGGAAAACATCAAGAAAGCAATTGGTTGAAGGTTTGCTCTTGTTCATCATTGCTAGCAATGCATACACAACCATCACAGGTTTTTGCCACACCATCAATCTGTAACCACAAACATAACACTGAATTTGTACAATGTTTGTCCCTTGTAAAGACTCATAAAAAGAGTTGAACCCAAATAAAATAATGCTAATTATGTAAGCTTCAAAATGAACCTCATCTATGAAGATAATTGAAGGTGCATCCTTTTTCACTCTTACAAAGAGATCACAGACATGAGACACACCCATGCCAACATAAAGCTCAACAAACTCACTAGCCAAATAGCTCATGAAGGAAACATCAACTTCACAAGATGTTGTCTTTGCTAAGAGTCTTCCCAGCTCCTGGAAGTCCTAATTGCAAGTTCATTTTTCCTTTGGTTAATATAAGTCAACATTAAGAAATTTACACATTTTATATGCTTCTCAGAGAACTAGGCAAAAATCTAGTAATATATCAGTAAAAACTCCCTTAATTGGCCAAGAAGCATTCAAACCTACAAAAAGTACTCCTTAAGGAGGATGAGCGCAATGCGAAGTTGAGCAATACCCATTTGGATTTTATATAAATTCCTGTTCGACTACAATTAAGATAACACTCAGAAATAAAGAAAAGTTCTGAAAGCTTGCATTTAGTATTTTTTTCCATTAGCAAACAAAATAATTAAATTCTTTATGTTCCTAGAATAGGTGTTCAATAATTTTCTGGCTAGTAGGCTCCATTTCTCTGCTGCTAAAGGGGAAAGTGATCTTAAAATTGTTCCAAATAGATTCCCTTGTTCTTATTACTTTTTCCCACCAAAAAGTCAAATTTTCAAAATCTGTAACATTATCCTTAGACATCCTGTGTATCTTAATAGCTAGAAGCAGAATGTAACAAATTATTATATAATATACATTGTAGACATGCTTTATCTTTGTCTGCATATCATCCTAATTCCAGGTTTCCTTAAAACTTACATGTTAGAACTTAATAAAAACCTTTTACGTTAGAGGCAGAAGCAATTGCATGCTTATGTCATAATATCCTATGCACTTCTAATTGTGTTCCCTGCTTAACATCTCAAACTGTACTTTTGTCAAATCCTTGAGCCTTGGATATACGATTTCTCCAATTTCTTTGAATCTATTAATTAGGACAACTTTTTAAAACTAAAATCAGTTTTATATGAGTTAATAGTGCCTATATGATTTTCTTGTTTGCAAAGTGGTCTTATTCAGGTATCCCCTTTTAATGTTTGTGTTATTGACCTCAAGATCATAAGTCTAATCTCCAATAATATTATGCTTGTCCTAATAATTCCAATAATTCCTCTCCAACCACTTGAAATTTTAGAATTTATGTCTTTATGCTCCCAAGAATGACAGACGTTTCCTAAAACAAGGGGTTTCTGTATTTTTCAGTTTGGCAATATTGTTGGATTTGACTATTTGTATTTTTTAGTTTGACAATATTGTTGGATTTGACTATTTAATATTTTTTATCATCAACATGTCAAAACATACTCCATGATCCATCATTTCCTCTTTCTCTAGTTATCTTATTCTGATGATGGATTAGTCACCTGAGAATTGCCAGGAAAACCTAAAAACTACAAACAAAAATGTTATAGTGAATGCAAGCTTTAGATACAATTTAGGCTAGGTGATGGCTGGGACAAAGCATCACATTCCTTTTTATCAACTATGGCACTTTCCTTTTGATCAACTATTGCAGGGTTATGCTTACATTCTCACCCAGCCTGGAGTGGCCAACATTGTAAGCCTTTTTTCTAATTTTTTCTTTGTTTTGTGCTTGCTGGAATAAATTTATACTTCACAACATTTGATTTTTTCTAATAGCTTATTGCAGATAATTGTACAAAAATATGGGACAACCATGGTAGGACTCGGGGTCAGTATCCTTCTACATTTTCAGTTTTGATGAAATTTTGAAATGCTATTATTTTGTTGTGAACTTTAATGCATGATGTTTTCTGGAATTTGTTGATTTTTTTTTAAAATGATCTATTATAAATTTGCAGATATGAAAAGTATCACATATACATTTGTAGATATGAAAAGTATCACATGTACTATGGTGGCCATGATGAGACAAGAAAAGCTAATTACATAGACATGGTAACATTTTATAAATTTTAATTTCTCTGTTCTCTTTACTTTATTTTTAAATTCAAAGTTATTGTTGGCCATTTTCCTTAAAGCTTCCCCTAAACCAGTGAGTTTGTAAAAAATGAATCCATATATCAAATATTAAAATATTTCTTTGTGACATCCTCATCTCTCCCTAAATATCTTTTACCTAATAAATATTCAGTGTTTCTACAGATGCATCCTCATGGACAAGAATAGCTCATCTCCCTACTAATCTATGTTTTCTCCATAAAAATAGAGACATCCCCTTAGTTTTTGGTAGATGTGGAAATATTCTGACATACTAAGGGCCCGTTTGGACCACGGAATACCAAATGCCAGATATAGTCAATTCTGGAAGATACAAATCTTCAAAATGATTTCTGGAATATGGCATGACATGTTTGGTTCACCAAAATAGGGTCTGTACATGGTTATTGCATCGGATGAATAAATTTCACTAACAGGAGAAGAATGCCAAATGGGTAGAGATTTTTTTGTTCCTGCGTTGGAAACTCTACTGGGATGAATGAAAAGCTAACTTACAGAAAATTCAGCGGCATCTACCTCCAGGCAAGTTTACTGTGCCAGGGCTTGTGCCTCCTCTGAGGCTCACCCTTTTCTAGCTCAGGCCTAAATTTATCATCATCAAGCTAGTGGGTTGGCTTTTTGTTCATGTCTACAGTTCCTTCCTCTTTCTATTTTTTAGCCTCCTTTTCTTGGAAAACATTGATCGGGAAGAGATTAGGAGGTAGAGAAACAGGATTCTTGAGGGTAACATAAGATTTTTTGTAATCAGGTTTGTAATACACAAACCTTCCCCTGCGCTTCTGCTTGCCTTGCATGTTCAGGGTTTGTACTTTCTCCACCTCAAACCCATATAACAACTCTAACAACCTCTTGATTTCAATCTATCAACACAAACCACAGGGCATTTCAAGATTTTCTTTATTGCAAACAGAACTACACTGAAATAAAATGGGCTATGGGAAATCACCTTGGAGGTAGAAGGAATGGTCTTGAATGCAATCTCCTTGATGTTTTCTAGTGAAGAGGGCATCACAAGCTTCAGGGGAAAATTAGCCAGGTGTATCACCCTTCTCCTCACGCTACTCGCCATTTTCCTGGTATCAAATTCTTCGTGCAACAAAAAATTTGCAAATAATTTCTAAAATTTTGAACTCAAATGCAGGTTTTATTGCATATTATAAAGCATTGCATATAAGTTTGGACGTCGCCCCTTGCCTTCTTCGCAGACCCCCAAAATCTTTGGCGGAAATGAAATTTCGGACATCAAAACTATTATTCACTGCAAAAATGGACCCGACAGCAAATAAAATGAGCATACGAAACTGGCATGCGAGCTCGATATTCCAATTCCACCTTTTCAAGTGGAAGATGATATGCCCATTTTTTTGGCCAAATTGGAATATCAAAATTCCAATTCCATCCTTCACTATCGACCACAAACAATGGATACCGTCTTCGAAATATGGTATTCTGGAATATCGGCCAATATGTCGTGGTCCAAACGGGCCCTAAGAGCATTAGAACATACCCTTCAATCATGCACCTTTTAAGCAACAAAAGAAAAAAATGTGAAAGGCTTCTCATTACCTTGTTGCGGATAAGATCAAAACTTTTTAGGCCAAGTAGAAAGGAAGTAAGAAAATATGTATGTGGTGCCCTGCCCACATGCCATAGTTGAAAATACATCATCCCACCCTTTTCATGAAAAACATCCACCACTTTTTTCCACCCTCCCACCTGCTCAGCTGAAAATGTGCTAGTGGAGTTGGCAAATCTGTTTAGAAATCAATGTGTACATATAAATTATTTCCCAAATCTTGAACCTAAGACCCAAATGTGACGTCCTTTACTTGTAGAAAGTTAAAATAGTGAATTACCCAATGCCATCATTGGCGACTGTTGCAGCTTTAGAGATGAGAAATCCACTGGTAATTTTTCTCTAAGAATAAAATTTGACATGGGTTGGTTGGGGAACATGATTTAGTGCTCTGCATCTCATCACAATTGCTAAAATGACCCCATTTTTCACAAATAATGTGTAAGCCTCATAAAATCCATTGCAATTGAAAAAATAGTGGACTTCACCACAACTAGGGATTGTAATGTGAATAAATCTTCACAAATAATTAATCATACAAGTTACAGTCTCCCTTTAGAACAATTTCCAAATAACCATTCCAACTTAGGCTATTGCTCTTTTAAATTCATTAAAAACTGTGTTATAAATAAATGAAATCAATTTAGATAAATTCAATACAACTAGACTTGTCAATTGTTTCTTATTGAAATCCATTTCCCAATTCCTCTGGTTTGCATAGAATAATTTGAATGAACTATATTTTTCATGATAAATAGTATTGTGAACTGTTAAACACATTGTTTCTTATAGTTTAGTTTCCAATTTCCAAATTTAAAATAACCCAATCCTTGTTATGATCTGACAGCTGCAAAACATGAGTTTTTGGAACTCTTGGAAATGGGCCATGACTATATATGTGAATGCAATGCACAACTTGAGTTGTGTAAGTTATGATTCAGATTAAGTATGAATACAAATTCTGAAGTCTAACTACACTTTGATAGATCCTAGATACCAATTTGTTGAAAGGACTCTAAGAAGCATCATCATTATTCTGACATTAGAGACGAATATGGTGTGACTCAGGAAAACCTAACCTATAATGGATCCTAACATAGTAATTGCACTTTAAGTCTTTTATGACTGGCTTGGACTCTGGCATATGTGAGTTGATATCAAATCCGTTCAGAATTTCCTTCTTATTGGCTATGAAGAGTTCAAAGTAAGAGATCTAGGCATTTAATCTTCATAGGGATAACCTATTTTTCTTTCAAATATTTGTAATTCTGGGTTCATCACCACTGGCTACATCTGGTAGCATGTGTGGATAGTCTGCTGGAAAATTTCTGGCATTTTAGCAAGCATTTCTTAGTCTTTGAGCCCTTAGCCTCCTCAATTGAGGATCAAAAAACCCTGATAAACTTTATTGTATACTGTAATTATTTTAATCTTGTTATGTGCTCAGTCATAGAAATAACTAAGATGTTACCTCGTGATTGCTTCCTGGACCTTGTGACATTTTTCTAGTGGGGTGGGATTGTCATAAACGGTATCAAATAAAACCCATGAGACAACAGTTACATATATTACAACTGTATTAACCATTAAGAGGGGCCAAGATTCAGGACAATATTGTGACCATGCCCATGCTAATGGCTATGCCTTCAAAGACCCATGATCAAGGCAACTTTTAAAGTAGAAATAAAACAAGAGAACATGTGCAAGTAGAAAGAATGCAATTTACCCCAATGCATGGGCTGATTTGATTGCCCTGATAATTTATGGATGAAGGGGAACATTCTTCAAACTGTTCTGGATATCACTCACATTCTTTCCTTTTGCATGCAGCTCCCCTATCATTCTATCCTACAATACAAAAAAAATTATGTTAAACACATCCAGGCACTTCCAGATCAGGATAAGAAATTCACATATTATGTTAAATTTATTCTACCCATCTGTTCTGACCAACCACAAACCTAAGCAGGGGTGAATACCATTACCATTACTTACAATATATATTGCAAATATTCACAAGGAAAAAAAGCATGGAAGCGACTCAGAGGTTTATGATACTGAAGGCAGGTTTGATCCTACAAAGTTCAATACAATCTTTAGCAAATATGCCCTCACTCATCAAGACAAACTCACAAATTCAAAGTTGCAGAGCATGCTTAAAGGCAATAGGAATATGAATGACTTCTTTGGATGGTAAGAACATATTTTTTGTCAAGTTTTATATTTGTTTCTATGTCAGATTATTGTGGTCTAAGTCCGATCTCACCACGAGGCTTCTACAGTTTAGTTTACAAGTACAACCTATGACATTTGTTCAACTATACACATGTCTTATCTATGCTTCCACATCTTGCACTAACATGGCATTCCTCTAAACACAATTCCTAGAAGATGATAACCATTCAACAATTGTCACATGAGGGAAAATGCCACCTATGAAATTTAGTAGCTTAACGAGATACATCACCTGGTATTGGTGGAAATTCATAGTTCTATGTATATGTTGTGTCCAAAATCTATAAATTTTGAAAGGGAAATTGACGTTGATTTCAAATCCTCCACCTTGCCCATCATAAAATTCTTATCATATCTATTAGATTGGAAGATCACAATACTTTGTGAATTAATTTAATCTGGCTCTAAGACAATTAAAGTTTCAGGAAATGTGTATTTTTGTTAAGTTCTGAATAAATTTTGTTGTGTACTCAGGCACAACATAGTAAATAATGTTCAGAACACTGATTCAAGGCTT
>MU225419.1:450751-462036 GCA_018584345.1 Thuja plicata
ATGTGGTCCATTTTGTGAGTCTTCCTTGTTAGAGAGGGTTAACCATAGTGGACATTCCCTTTATTGGGTCAACCACATGGACAAAACCTCAAGCGGTAATAGCCATTTTTTCCATGGTAGTAACAACCGCTATATAAATGTCCTTGTGGAAGAGATCTCCATGAGTGTAGTTTCTTGTGGGTTGTCAGATCTCCTCAGCAGCTCTTGATTGATTAAATTCTTGGATTGTATCAAAATCTCAGTGTGCCAGGATTGGATTTCACCCACTTGAAATTGGAAAATTTACAGATTCAAGCCATTACTAAGAACCATAGTGCAACCAACTTTTTCTTTCATAGGACTATGTGCGTGATTGGAAAACATTTTGAGAACATACAGAAGTAGCATTCTTATGGAGTAGAATTACTATGAAACTATCTATGTTCATGTGCAAGGTTGCTTTGTCCCTTGCTCATTGTTTGAAGACATTGATTGCTTGAACTCCCTGATTGTTGTCTTACGTGATTGATTCATGATAAAATCTGTTAATGCACCTAGTTGGTTATTTAAAACAAGCAAAAATTGAAGTTCTGTGTCCTTTCCTCGCGCGAGAAAACTATTTTCTCACACCGTTCTATGCATTCTGTCATGTGGTTGTGCATTTCCTCGTGCGACATGGCATTTCCTTGCACGAGAAAACACTTCCTTGTGCAAAACTGCCCATCAGTGAACTGTTGCTGTCACTTTTGAGCCTTTTTAGCTTGTTGTCTCATCATTTTCAGTTTTCTGGGTTGATCCGGGTCAGATTGGATTACTTACCTTGCTGTTAGAAGCTTGTTTTTCTTAGGATTATTGTGTTTGATCTCTTGGATTAGCAATCTTTGATTGCAGAAGTGACCTTGCTTGGTGCTTGGTGAGCTAGAAACTGTCCTTGTTGAAAAGATAAACCTTTAGATTCTTTGATATTACACCTGGAGAATTTTGGTAGTCTCTTGTCCATCCACTTTCACACAATTTCAATCTCAACTTATATAATTTGGGTAAGATCATCCTCCTGATCCATATGTGCTAGGGTATTCACCCAAATTTATTGGGCACCTCTGTGGCAGTGTTGGCTTATCCCTATTTGTAATTTTCTTTCTTATCACCTCTTTTTGGACAAGTTAATGCCTTTTCTATTCTAGTTTGGTACCAACATCTCTTAGGGTAATCCTATCAGCTAGTACCTTTTCTTTCATGTCACTTACAACAAGATATCAAGTTAATCAAGGAAAATGACCTCAAGTGGTTTTTAACCAATTACCCCTAGTTCAAACTTGCCAAAGACATAAGAAAAAAGGACCCATATTTGATCAATCACCCAGGAATACTTTAGAAATTTGGTTTGATTCCAAGAGCCACCTTAGTGAGTTGGGTATCCCCTTAGCATCTTCTCACTCTTCTATGGATATGAGTTACACAATGACTTGGAGAGAGAAAGAAGCCATGGATAAATGTTATGAGGACTTGTTTGCAAGGAGTGGACATGCTCTTTCCTTCAGTGGTTCCTCTCAGAAAAGTAGACCAACCTCACCCCTTATTTCGATAAGATATTTGAATGCACATCAAAGGGCTGAGAAGGAGAAAGGTAAGAGGCATGTTTGTGATGATGAGTTATCACAACATGAGAAACAAGGAGATGAGCTTCATGATGCTCACATCAATGCAACTTATACCAACAACTTGTTTTAACATTCAAGACCAAGCTCACCTCTTAAAACATATAACAACTACATGAGTGACAGACTCAAGAGGATTGAGCATGAAAAGAAGGTTTTCCAAGATGAACAACTTCATAAGCAAGAACAAATTAAACATCTAGAGTTGGAGAAACAAGCTTTAATGGAAATGGAAAGGAAAACCCTTCAAGAGGAGCAAGATAGGCTCTTGGCTAGACAACTTCATGGTCCATTTAACCATATGCATATTAGTGGTGGAAATGGTTCCCCTCCATCTACTCCTCCTAGGACTCCAAGAAGTAATAGACATTCAAGATCACCATCACGATCTCCTAGTCCTAGAGGAAGAAGAGTTTCTAGACATGATCATCATAGGAGACAAACCCCTCCTAAGAGCTCAAAACCATCTTTGCAATGTTCTCATTATGGTTCACAATATGGAGGTAGTAACATGAGTTTTGATCACACCTCCCAAGATTTTATGCACATGCAACAAGAACCATTCTTTCAACAGTATGTGGAAAAGTATGTGAAGCAAAACCAAGATAAGATCCTAAAGAGTCTAATTGATAATGGGGCTAAGGTCCCTTATAAATTTGATGTGGATAGAAAGATTAAGAGACAAGATCCATCTCAAGAGGAGAAGGTTGATGAAATGCAAAGACAAATAGCCAAGATGTCTGCACCTAAGAATTCTTTCTCACTAGACTCGATTTGTCCTAATCCTTTTGATAAGAGTGTTGACATGAAAGAATTTTCTAGAAAGGTTGAAATTCCTCAATATGAAAAATATGATGGAAGTGGAGATCCACATGATCATGTCTGACAGTTTTATACCACTAGTTTTGAGTTTCATCAAGATGATTCATACCTCATGAGGTTATTCCCACAAAGTCTTAGGGGGAAAGCAATGGAATAGTTTACTAAGATAACTCCTCATGTTAAGAATTTCAAAGAGCTTGTTCAAAGATTTGTTCAACACTTTGCATACAATATTTCAAGATCTATCACTTTGTTGGACTTATGTAACTTAAAGCAAAATCAAGGAGAGTCCTTCGTTACCTTCTTGCAAAGATGGAGATGAAAGTGCTCTTTTTATTCTGGAACTATTCTTGATAATGAAAAGATTAACATTCTTGTTAGCAATTTGGTTCCTGAATTGCAGTACGAAGTTAAGAAAGTGGTTTTTGATTCATTTGACACCATGGTTGAGACTACATGCTGAATTGAGGATGTTTTAAGAGAACAAGGTATTTTGACTAAACATGGAAATATCAACAACAATGGTCAAAACAACAACAATTCTAACAAGGATAAAGGGAAGAACCAATATTGGAATAAGAACAAACAAGTGGTTAATGATGGAGTTGTGGATTCCTCTCAACCTAAAGATCAACCTATGTTACACTTATCTAGTACTGTTCAAGCTACAAATCTCAATGCATCCAATCAACAAGAGAGTAAGCCAAGTTACCAAGGTAAGCCTACAAGTGAAAAATGTCAAATTGCAAAACTTGGTGAAACATATGGGGAGATTTTCAATAAACTTGTTGCTAGCAATTTGATACGTCCTCAGAATGCAGTGGATTTTTTTATACCTACAATTAAACCACCTTGGTGGAAGGAGAAAGCCTATTGCATATTTCATAATGGTATTGGACATGACATTGAACATTGCTACAAACTCAGGCACATCATTCAAAATCTCATTGACAATAACCAAATTACCGTAGATGGATTGAACACCAATGCTGATCACAAAGCATTAAAGGAACCTTTGCCCAAATATGAAAAGGGGGAAACCTCTAAAGTTAAGAATGGAAAAACTAAGATCAAATATACTTATACATATGCAGAGAATACCATCAACATGCTTGAATTTGTGGAAGAAAATGTTCACATGATGAGTGGAAGAGATCCTTATGGTTATGATCTGGATGAAGATCCTCCTCCAATTTTTGATAGAGAACTTGTTATGGTGCTAAGGGGTCCCAACTCTAGAAGTTCATCTCAAGCGCTTAATGTTGTTACCCGAAGTCAAGGTCCTGTTGTCATTAAAGGACCCAATTCAAGTCAATCCAATAAACCTAAGCAAGTGGCATCTAAACATGTTACCTTGAAGCCAGCGGTCAATCCTAAATTGAACTACAATCTTGTTGATCAGTTACAAAGAACATCTACTTAGATTTTGATCTTTGAGCTTTTAGAGTTGTCTCCAAGACATAAACAAATCCTTGAGGATGCTTTGCATATGGAAAATGTCCCCAATAATTTATATATTGATCAATTCTAGAATATGTTTAATCACATTGCTACCCCTCATTGCCTTACATTTTCAAAAGATGATGATAAATCTTTGAGCCATCCACACAATCTTGCCCTTCATATTGAGGTCATGATCCATAGAGCCCGTGTTAGGCGCGTGTTGATAGATGGGGGTGTTGGGCTTAATATTTGTTCTTTTAGTCTTTTGAAAGAATTGGGTTATTCTGAAGAAGTTATAGATACTAGAAAGAGAATTACTATCAAAGCCTATGATGAGGCAGAAAGAAGTTCCAAGGGGTTGGCCGTCCTCCCTGTTAGGATTGGGCCTTTTCAAAAGGATATTTTGTTTCAAATAGTTGATGCTAGACCCCTTGCATATAATATCTTACTTGGTAGGCCATGGATTCATGACATGCAAGCAGTGTCGTCTACCTACCATCAATGTGTCAAGTTCCCCTACAATGGCATAGAGATTTGTATACCTGGGGATAACACTTTATCTATTAATTCAATTTTAGCAGAGGCTCATGTTCCCCTCAATAGAGAAGCATAATATTTTGATTCTACTTTAGCAAAATGTAAAGACAAGTTTAAGACAATAGATCTTCGTATGGGGTGTATCAACTCAACTCCCTCACAACATTTCCAGTCTCACCTCAGTCTTATGGTAAACCTTCAAAAAAAATGAAGCCTTCCTCTTCAGCTATGACATTATTTGGAAAATTTGTAGAATCATCAGTGCCTATTCAAAATGAGAAAGAGGAAACATTTGTTAGAGGCTGGATATATAGAGAAGAAAAGTATAAGCAGAATGAGAATTTCTCTCCTCCTAAAGATTATGGGAGGGGATATACTTTTGTCAAGAATATGGGCTATCCTGGGTATGGCCCTCTTAATCACAATTTGGATGCTAGGTCTAAACCTCTTGATCATGCTAAATTTGGATGCAAGTCTAAGAAACTAGTTGACCTAGGATTTGAAAAATGCAAAAAGCATACCAATCCTCTCTTTGAGAAGTTGGATAGCGATGATGAACCAGAATATGAACCTAATTTGACAAATCAACAAGATATGTGTGAAGATTGGGTCCCTTCCACTACTCTCCTTTGGGGAGATTCAGATATTTTAGTGACCCATGCATCAGTTGCAACTTTAGAACAAGAATCAGATATAGAGGATCCTTTGAGAGAGTGTCAAAGAAAGAATCTTGCTCGTTTAATGGAAAGAGAAAATGCTACTTTTGATGCAACTAGACCTTCAACATCTCAATGTCCCAAGCCTTCATGGTGTAAGCATCCTAGTCGCAATTCAGATACTAGTTCTAATGAATATGAATGGGACTCTTTTTCGGAGCCCTCAATAATTGATAGAGATGTTGATGTTGTAAACATTTATATTTCTCAATCTAAGTTAGCCAATGAGTCACGTGTAGGATTAGAGGTTTTTAACCCACATGTTGCCTTGGTGAACAATTCTCTGGTTGTTAGGATGAATCCTGATTTGGGTAGCTTAGAGGGATACTTGACAAACTCTGACTCTTCAGTCACCAACGATAACATCATTCATATTTACAATCTTGAACCAGCCATTGACTTATCCCTTGTTCATCCCGACCTCATTGATTGGTCTCAATGTTATCAAGAACCTAAGCTTGTAACATTCCATAATGATTATGAAATAGCTTGTTACCTAAATGCCATTGAACCCATAGTATCTTCCACCAGCGAATCGGCTACTAGTATGATAGAGCCAGACATAAAGTACCTTAGTCACAAGATGAAGAGAAAAGAAAATAAAAATAATAGGTGTTCTAATGGCGAAAACCACTATGTGGCGGTGTCAGAACCCAAAAAAGTAAAAATAAATGACATATCCAAGGGTGAAAACCTCTTTGAGGCACCTAAGGATGAGGTACTTGATCATCTCCCTAGCTATTTTAAGGATCAATCTTCAGTGCTCATTGAGCCAACACAAGCAATTAATTTGGATACAAATGAGGCTCCACAAATAGTACACTTCATTGAGTCCTTATCACCAATAGAAAAAGATACTTACACTAAGTTCTTACAAAGAAAGAAGATCAATTTTGCATGGACTTATTTAGATATGCCAAGATTGGACATTAATCTTATTATGCATCACTTGTCCATAGCTCCAAATGTCAAACCAGTTAAAAAAAAATTTAGGAAGATGCATCCTCATATAACTCTTTTAGTCAAAACTGAATTAGAGAAATTCCTTCGAGCAATATTCATAAGAGCTATTGCTTGTGCTGAATGGATATCAAACATTGTACTAGTTTCCAAGCATGACAAATCCATTTGAGTTTGCACTGATTTTAGAGATCTCAATAGAGCATGCCCAAAGGATGACTTTCCACTCCCCAATATAGACATGATAGTGGATATGACTACGGATTATGAGGTTTATTCTTTGATGGATGGTTTCTCTGGGTACAATAAAATTAAGATAGCTCTTGAAGATCAAGAAAAGACTGCATTCACTTGCGCATGGGGTACCTATTGTTGGAACATTATGCCTTTTGGATTAAACAATGCAGGAGCTACTTATCAAAGAGCTATGACAACTATTTTTCATGACATGATGCACAAAAATATGGAAGATTATGTAGATGAAACCTTGGCCAAGTCTAAACAAAGAGATACACACTTAGATGATTTGGAAGTAATTCTAGATCACATGGAACAATTTCAACTGAGACTAAATCCTAAAAAGTGTGCATTTGGAGTCACCTCTGGAAAACTACTTGGATTCATCATTTCAGCAAAAGGAATAGAGTTGGACCCTGTAAAAGTTCAAGCAATTATGGATATGCCACCTCCTAAAAATATTAGTCAAATGATAATTCTTCAGGGACGTCTTCAATCTATAAGGTGATTTATTTCACAATTGGCAGATAGAGCTCAACCCTTCAATAAGAACTTGCATAAAGGAGTCAAATGTATTTGGAATGAGGAGTGTCAAAAGAGCATAGATCAAATTAAGAAGTACTTGGCCAATCCTCCTATTTTAATGCCTCCTATTCCAGGGAAACCACTTATTTTATACATTTCAGTGACATAATCTTCCTTGGGGCCATTACTAGCTCAACTTGATGAAAATGGGAAAGAAAGAGCAATATACTACATTAGCCATGCCTCTTGTTTCCTATGAGGTTAATTACACTAGCATTGAGAAATCTTGCCTTGCTGTTGTGTTTTCTTCCCAAAAGTTGCGACATTACATGCTTGCGCATACTATACACCTCATAGCCAAAATAGATCCACTCAAATACTTTCTCAATAAGACTGCCCTCACAGGTAGACTTGCTAAATGGATGAGGGTACTTTCAAAATTTGATATAGAGTACATTGAGAGAAAATAAATCAAAGGACAAGCTATAGATGATCAATTGGCTGATTTCCCATTACAAGATGATGCTCTTATTCAAGTTGACTTCCCAGATGAACATATTATGTATATGAATGAAAGAAATTGGAAGATGTTCTTTGACGGATCTTTTATGCAAAATGGTTCAGGATCTGGGTTTTGTTTATTTCTCCTCATGGGTACACAATTCCTAAGTCTTATAAATTATTGTTCCCATGTGCAAATAACATTGCTGAGTATGAAGCTTTAACAAATGGACTTAAGATAGTCATAGAATGGAGAATTATAGAGTTACACATCTATGGGGATTCACAGATGATAATCAACCAAGTTAATGTTGAATATCAAACAAAACATGAGAAAATGGTACCTTACAAGAAAATGGTTGATTCCTTAAAGAGATACTTCACATTTGTCACATTTCAACAAATTCCTAGAGCAGAGAACAAAGTAGCTGATGCTATGGCTACACTTGCTTCACTTCTTCAGCTAGAACAACATGAATCAAGATTTGAATTCCTGGTGGAAGAGCTACATCACCCTATCTTTGACTCCCAAGAAAGCCATATCATTTGTACCCTTGTTGGTCATGATTCATCCCGTTACGGTGTCATTTACTCATATCTTCATGATGGCATTGTACCTGAAACCTTTAACTGATCTGAATGATGAAATCTTACCCAAAATGCCTCTCGCCATTCCCTTATTGCTGGTGATTTGTATAGGAGGGGTCTCGATGGAATACTTCTTAGATGCTGAGAAAAGGAAGAATCTGATCAAGTG
Organism: Thuja plicata; assembly: GCA_018584345.1. Lineage (NCBI taxonomy): Eukaryota > Viridiplantae > Streptophyta > Pinopsida > Cupressales > Cupressaceae > Thuja > Thuja plicata. The sequence continues at coordinate 458,887 of MU225419.1, forward strand.
TTAGTTGACATTCATGAGGGCATCTGTGGGGGACACTCCAATGGTCTTTCCATGGCTTGAAGGTTGCTTAGGGTGGGGTACTATTGGCCCATGATGTAGATTGATGTGGTAGCTTTTGCAAAGTCATGTGAAAAGTGTCAAAAACATGATAACCTGATACATGCTCCAGGTAGGGAGCTCATTCCTTCTATTTCTCATTGGCCATTTTAGCGCTGGGCCTTTGACATTGTTGGGAAAATTCATCCCAACTCATCAGGTGGACACAAATTTATCATTACTACTACTGATTATTTCACTAAATGGGTAGAAGCTGTCCCACTTTCTGTTGCTTCAGGAAAGACAGTCTCTCTATTTATTTTGAACCATATCATCTGTCGATATGGAGTGCCTTCTGAGATTATTACTGACAACGGAGGCCAGTTTAAAAATAAGGACCTTAAACAACTTTGAAAAAATTCAAGATTAAACAACATTGGTCCTCCATTTACTTCCCGCAAGGAAATGGTCAAGCAGAGGCATCAAACAAGGCCATTCTTAACATTTTGCATAGAATAGTGTGTAAGAATGGTAGAGATTAACATTTACAGATAAATCCAGCTTTGTGGGCCTATAGAATGAGTATTCTTACTCCTACTGGGGCTACTCTTTTTGCCCTTGCATATGGTGCTGAAGCAGTGTTACCTTTGGAGGTTGAGATTCCTTCACTTCGAGTTTCTCTCTATGGTCTAATTATAGATGAAGACTACCGTGCCATGAGACTTCAAGAGTTAGAACTTCTAGATGAAAAACTTCAAGCATCATTTGACCATATGAGGGTCTATCAAAAGCGTATGTCTAAAGCCTTCAACACAAAGGTTCACCCTAGAGAATTCCAAGTGGGAGATATTGTCCTACGTGAAAATCCAACGAATCAACAACATAGAGATCAAAAGGGCAAATTTAAACCTAATTGGCTTGGACCTTACATTATCACAGTAGTGTTTGGGACAGGTCCTTATTTACTATCTATAGAGGAGGGAGAACAGCTCCCTGATCCTATCAATGTCTTGCACCTGAAGAAGTTCTATCCATGATGCCCATTCTGTCTGGGGGCATCCTTTGTACATAATTATTGATCCTGAAAAAATCTAAAAAAATGATATATTGTCAAAAATTCTAAAAATCAGAAAATGTCCTGAAAAAATGATCATCTTAGTGAAAACCTAGCAATATGCATTTTGATGTATCTCTAAAAAAATTATATATTCCAAAAAATACAAAAAAAATTTAAAAATTCAAAAAATAGAAAAAGTGCCTTGGTGAAAACCTGGAAACAAGCGCCTTGGTAGCAAAAATTTAAAAAAATTATGAAAAGTCCTGAAAAAAGAAGAAAAAAAAAAAATGAAAGATAAAAAATTGTAATAAAATCCAAGTGGTGAAAACCTGGAAACGGGTGCTACTTGAGACCTTTGCACCCTTGTTTCTTAGCGCGTGTTCGCGACACTTAGCCTTTCTCCATCATGCCTTGTCCTTGTTGCCTTGGTTTGGAATTGGTCTTTGTCTTTGTCTAGGGGGCATAAGTGTGTTAGCTTTGGTCTCTTGGATGCATTCATCTTTAGGCCACCTCATAAATGGTGTTTTTCAATACCACCCTAACTGTATTTTTCAATACAACCCTTGACATTGAGTGTTTTTCAACACTTATCGGTTTGGTCTTACCCCGTTTTGTCATGTGGTCTTACCTACTTGCAAGTATTCACTCCTTATCCTTGGAACTCAGTATCAATTAACACACTTAAATTTTTAAGTGCAACACTTAATGCTTGAGCTATGTCATGATCTTTTCTTTGTGTGCTGACTGTTATTGATTTTTGTTGAGTGTACGTGTCTAATAAGTCTCTTTGTGATGCATAGCTAGAGGACTTGGGGCATGGAACAAATTTTTATTTTGCTTCTTGGTTTATGCTTAACTATTTTTATACAATTGTTTTTATGGTCATCCTGGCGTCTATGCCTTGATGTGAGCGTGGTTTTTCTATATTAAATTGGGTAAGCTAACATCACAGTCATCTTCACCTTTATGTCTTTGATGCTTATGTTAGAATCTTTCCACATCCCAATCTAATATAAATCACATTCATAGCTTCATATTTGCACTTGTGACTAGTGATGATTGTGTGATTTTCCGATGTCCGTTAATAATGGCCCAATGATGAAAATAAGTTCCTTTACATTCTTTTATGAATGATGAACTCAAGATCCTATTATAAGATGGTAAATCTATCTATGTCACCAAAATGTAAAAGGATTGAAATAGAGATATGTTTATTAAAAATGTATAATGTATTAAGAAAGAATGGTTTGACTGTTAATTGTTGTTTAGAGTATGTTGATTTCCTTAACTTTACTTTATATTAAATAATATTGATTGTATATTGTAATTAAGGAGAATATAAGATGCTCCTTTTTATCCTCAAATGCACAAATGGGAGATCCAAGTTGATCAACCCAAGAGAAGGGCTAATGCACAAATGAATCAACTATTTGGAAAAGAGAATAACAAGAGAGATACCTTAAATATTTTTAATTATATATATAGAAATGATATATGACTATAATTGAAGAAATAGGAAAAATGCACTAACCTTGAAATATTACAGATCAAAGAATGTTGTTTTCTGAGGTCTGTGGACTGTTTCTGGAAAAAATGATAGTTGATCCCAAACCGGAACGCAGAGACAAACAAAACCCAGAAATATTTTTCTGTTGTAATGTCGTCTTATGAAAAGGGTCAACCTTGACCCACAAATGTCAACCTTGACCCAATAATGTCAACCTTGACCTGCACAGGTCCGACAGAAAATCTGTTCGAGCCGTTCGAAAGAAAGCCAAAAAAGGTATCCAAATCTGGTCTCAAATCAACTATTCTGAACCTGTACCTAAAAGAAAAAGGGAATTTTTTATTTTCGGGGAGGGGTTTGCCTTGGTCAAACCCCAATTTTGGAATTAACCTCAAATATATGTAATTGAAATTACAAAAATAAACAAAGTAAATGCATAAATTCACCTTGCTTGAAAAAGTCCTTGTGGCGGATTCGAATCCTTGAATCCACAAGTATGCCTCAAAATGTGGAATGTAGAAAGGTAGGATGTCTTCAATCTCTTGCTTGT
>MU225419.1:486189-498207 GCA_018584345.1 Thuja plicata
CAACTTTGTTACAAGAAAAATAAATAATAGGAAGTTTACCTTTGAATTTTCCTTTTCCTCTAGCTAGTCTCCTTGCCATAAGTGCCTCAAGCTCTTCTAGATCATCATCTGAGGTGTCACTGTCACTATCCACACATTTATTTCCTTTTCTTGATTTTTTGATGACCATCTATGACTTGAATGCAAATTCAACAGCTTGTGGAGTATAGTTGTCAAAATTTGACATCTCAAATGTAGTAAGTCTTCCTACCAGACTTTCCAGAGTTAAATTGTTATTAGGAGTACATCTCAATTCTTGAATTGTAGACACTCTAATAGCATAAATAGGAAGAAGTGTTCTCAATACCTTTCTCATGATAGTGTCTTCATCAATGGTTCCCTTAGCTCCTCTAATAGCATTTATAACCTCCTTTATCCTATCATAATATTGCACTATATTTTTTCCTTCTTGCATTTTTAAATCATCAAACTTACCTCTCAAGCTTTCAAATTTGGCTCTTAGTACATTCGTATCACCTCCATAAATGGTTGCAAGGGCATCCCACATCTGCTTTGCGCTTGTACAATCCTTGATGTCCTCAAATTCATGATAGTTCAAAGATGATGCAAGTTCCAACATTGCTTGATTATGTTCATGATTTTCTCTTAATTGTGCAACATTCAGAACTCCAGTAGGGGCTAAATATTTTGTTTCAATATGTCATTTAATAGAATCACCAATACCAGCCAAGTGAAGTTTCATCAAACTTTTCCATGTAGGAAAGTTTTCCTTGTTGATCTTTGGTCCATCCCTTTTATACATCTTGATCTTTATCTCCAAGTACCTTTAAACTTTTTCAAGAGAACTCAGCTCTAATACCAATTGTTAGGATGAATTCAGAATAACTAAGAGGGGAGGTGAATCAGTTATCCTTAGGTCCAGATGTGCCCATATAAAACTTTAAACCAACTTCAACAACTTAGATCTGCTCAGCAGAAATAAACAACAAAAGTGTGTAGTTTACTGTACTAATGAAATAAGCTTGCAGAAACTTAATAGTAAAAACAACAATAACAATCACACATTTTGACACCATGATTTAACGTGGTAACCCAATATGGGAAAAACCACTAGTAACATGCTACAAAAAATTCACTTTTCTGAAGTGATGCCCTGTAAGGATCCAACCCTGTTAAAGGTTACAAAACACACTGTCAAATGTGACCTGTTTAAAGGATTTAAACACCCTGTCAGGAGTGGCCTTGTTAGAGGACTTAGAACATTCCAATCTAAATGTCACCTTGTTCAAAGGATTTATACAATGACTATTAGGTCAACCTAGTTAAAGGATTTGAACTGATACAATGGTTAGAAAGTAATCACAGGTGTGATATGATACGTACAACTTACTTTGCAAATCCAGATCCAATTTCATCTCTAATGCTAATTCACTGAGTGGCCTCCATTTTCATCTCAAACTTCATATCTGCTTGGAAATCTGTCAAGCAATCTCTCTCTATTTCTCTGCTCAACCGTCTTTGCTTGGTCTTGTCAATCAGTAAATTAACCATGCAATATTCTTGCATACAACTTCTCCTTACACTTGGATACAATGATAATAACCTCAGTAGGTTATATTATACCTCTTCATCTAGGTCAGATAAATCTTTTTCCACTTAATCAAGATTGTAGATCTTAGGTTAGGTCAGATCCAATGGATCCTTCCATCATTACATTTAATTTACTTCTCCAATATAGTTATTAATTAAACATTGAATCCATGTGCTAATAACGGTTTCCCGTGCATTAAATGAATGTGGACCAATCTTAATTAACAATGCATATCCTAATAGAATCAACTATGTCGGCCATAGATCTCAAATCTCATCAATAAACAAAATATTGTTGCTCGACTTTCTCTGTCTCCCTGGACATTTCACTGGCACTTGGCATCATCTTTTCTTTTCTTGGCATCACCTTTCACTTTGCTTGGCATCGACTTTGCTTTGCTCGGCATTGACCTTCCAATGAACTGTCAGTGATAGATAAACAATGTATCACATTGCCAAAGTGTCAAATGATCAAGTTGTTGGAAATATGGATGGAGTAACTGAGAGGGGAGGGGTGAATCAGTTACCACAAAAATAAAACCACAAGTCCCTTAGATGTCTTCAATATATGTTACTGTTACTCGGTAAATTAACCTTTTATTGTTCATTAAATATTCACAGTTATTGACATGCATAAAAAAAATAACATGAACACAAGTAACACCAGATATAACGTGGAAACCCAATTTGGGAAAACCACCAATGTAACTAGTTACTGATTTTCACTCTTCTGAAGTGAGCCCTGTTAGGAGCCAACCCTGTTAAAGGTTACAAAACACACTGTTAGGTGTGACCCTGTTAGAGGATTTAATCACCTTGCTAGGAGTGGCCTTGTGAGAGGTCTTTAGAGAAATTCAACTGAATTGTCACCTTGTTAGAGGATTTACAAAATATTTGTTAGACCAACTCTGCTAAGAGATTTCGGTATCACTGCTACAATTGTTAGAAAGCAACAATGAAGTGATTTGAATGAATACAACTTATCTTGCTGATACAGATCTCTGTTCTGCACCAATAGATCCTTACTGATCACATATATCTTTGCTGCACCTTAAGGATATCACCAATCCTTCATCAGAATTCGCACATTCCTGCTTCTTCACATTTTATGTCTCTGCACTTGCACACACTTTTGAATTCGCAACTTGATCTCTCTTATATACCCTTCAAGTTATCAAGTCGGCCCAATAACAAGTTTTAATTAATTACATATTACATTGGTCGGCTGCATACACATTTGACACAAATAATAACCTTTGGAGGCCGACACAGACCAGAAATGATATTCAACTGATGCTCGGTGAATACTGCAGATTCTGCTAAATCCTTCGGTAACCGACTGAACTCGGTAAGTACTGCAAACTCGGTAAAGACTGACTTTCCATCACATATTGTTTGATGACCGACTGAACTCGGTAAGCACTGAATCTTTTTGTTGACCGAGTGAGCCCGGTAGTAACTGACTTCTTGATATAGTATTCTGGAGTGCTCGGTAGACTCTGTAACTTGCTTCTCTTACCGTCTGAACTCGGTAGACTCTGTCTAATGACTGATATGACATTCTTTTCTTGGTAGACTCTGTCTGATGACTGATATGACATTTGTGTAACATCAAGGACAACACACAATTAAACAATTGTTTCCAACACAAGTACCCTGGTGTATACTCATAACTCAACCATTTCCTTGGTCTTCTTGTTATCCCATTCTTTTCAAATCTTCATCAATCAATGTATAAGGTACTCAAACATACAACAATAGTCTCACCAGTTAAGGTTTGACATCAATGACAAAATAACAATTGTCTACATTGTAGCAATCTTTCCAAAAATATGAATGTTATAGAATGTATAGTTTTTATTTAAAATATAATTATTGATTGCATTGAATATATAGATTGTATCAAAAATATAGATCTTGAATGCATTAGTTTTGAATGATAGTTGAAATGCAAATTTTGATTGCAAAGTTATATAATAATAGATGTCAAAAAAATATGAATAAGAAGGAAAATTATATTCTTTGTTTAAAAAAATCTTTAGAATTCATTAAGGTATTTTATTCAAATAAAATTGATGTGAATAAGAATAGAACAACATGTGTAGAATGTATACCTTGTATCTAAAATATAAGTCTTGATTGCATTAAATGTATAAGTTGTATCAAGCATATGAATCTTGAATGCGTTGTTTCAATATGATAATTGAAATGAAAATTTTGATTAAAAAATTACATAGTTACGAATGTCAAAGAAACATAATTGTACAAGAACATATATGAATCTATGTCTACAATGCTGGTCACCACATTTGTGTGAAGAAGGGTTGCATTTGCTTTGGCAAGATTCCTTTATTTTTCTTAATGAAAATGTGTATTTAAACATTTTCTCTTTGAGAGGAAATGCCAAATCATTCAAGCACATACAATGTCGATAGATAGATATAAAGACTATTTCATCAGTCTGTCCCATCATATTTCAACACAGACCAAAATAAAAACTCTCAAGCAAATTTTCCAAGAAATGGAATCTTTTCAACATTGAAATTTAAGTATAAAAGGTTGCAGAAATTAAAGCAGTATTTTGTTAAGAAATGATGAAGTGGGAGTCCACCATAGGGTGGAGGCAATCTCACTGTATGATAAGACCACCATACGGTGGAGGAAATCTCACTATGAGGTGAGGAGACAAGTGCGCGGTGGACTGTACAGATTGGAGACTATGACAAAGAGGCAAAAGTGTCAAAGGGAGAAGTCACTGTACGATAAAACCCGATAGAGGAAAAAGTGTTGAAGGAAGAAGTCACCGTACGACAAGACCTAGTGGAGGAAAAAGTGTCAAAGGGAGTGATCCAAGGTGAAGGGAGTGACCTGAGGTGAAGGAGTATCTGAGGCGAAGGGACTGACCTGAGGCTGAAGGGAGTGACTGGGTGCTGAAGGGAGTGACTCGATGTCAACGGGAGTCTCTGATGCGAAGGGAGTGAACCGATGCCAAAGGGACCATCAACTGGAGGAGTGCCAAGGTTGCTAGTAACTGTTTCATGGAGCGGCAATTGCTATACCAAATTCTATAACAAATCATAGAGTGTATAAATGTCTACGTAATTTGTTATAAATTTGAGGCGAGTAGCATGGTGCTATGTCAGGTTGATTGCAAGGCAATCTAAGCCTATGTAACAATTCAGAGTGCATTGTATGTAAATCTTTTTACTGTAATACAAATTTTCTCGAGGGATTGTTGGGTGGTGGGGTTTTCCCAAAAGGGTTTTCCCACGTTAAATCTGTTGTTTTATCTGTGTGTTTTATGTCTGGTAATTCCATATTTTATTGTCTTACACATCTCTGAGATATATTTTCTTATTTCCCTGTTAATTTCACATTCAGAAAGCATTTCCACCTTGTTGCTTTCCTAACAAGTAGTATCAGAGCCAAACTAGTTTTTTGTTATCCTTGTTGGGTAGGGTTGGTCTTTGTGTCAATTTTTTTGTAGTGGGAGTTTGTAAATTTTTTTTGTTTGTATATTGAGATGGCGGGTACAGGAAGAGTAGACATTGAAAAGTTCAATGGCACAAATTTTAAGTTGTGGAAACTTGAAATTGAAGATGTGCTGGTCAATCAATATTTGTGGACTGTTGTGTCTGCTGCCAAGCTTATAGGCATGAAGCAAGAATATTTGGATATAGCGGACTAGAAAGATAGAGGACTCATAAGATTGAGTTTGGAAAATTTCATTCTGTTGAATGTCCATGAAGAGAAAACCGCACATTCCTTGTGGAAGAAGTTAGGAGACATTGATCAGGGAAATTCCTTGGTAAAAAAACTCTTCCTAAGAAAGAAATTGTACTCCTTGAAGATGGATGAAGGAACAATTATTGTAGATCATTTGAATGTTTTCAATATGGTTATCATACAGTTGACATCTATTGGTATAACCATTGGTGAGGAAGAATGTTGTATGCTCTTGTTTTGTTCCTTGCCTGATTCGTGGGACCACTTGGTGATGACTATTGGAAGTACTACTACCCAGTTAAAAATGGACGAGGTAGTTTTTGTACTCTTTTCAGAGGACATGTGGAGGAAGACTTCTGAAGTGGCCAAAGAGGCTCTCTCTGTTTGAGGCAGATCAAAGGATGGAGACAAATGGGAGGACAAGAAGACTAGGTATAAGTCTTCTAGAAATAAGTCCAAAGTGAAGTGTTGGAACTATGGGCAGATTGGTCATGTCTAAAAGGACTGTAAGGAGAAGAAGAAGAAGAAGAAGAAGAAGAAGAAGAAGAAGAAGAAGAAGAAGAAGAAGAAGAAAAGGGATGACTCTTTGAGTTTTGAATCTTCTCAAAATGATGAAGATGTTAGTAGTGCTGCTTTGGCTAATCAGTCATCTGATGATGACTAGTTAGACTAATTTGATCTTCATGTGGAAGATGTTTATCATGATGCCATGTGTGACTTGACACCACCGTACAATGGGAGTAGTTGGCAGTGATGTGTGGAAGAAGTTTGTCACAATGCCATGTGTAACTCGACACCACAATTTAGTGGGAGTTGTTGGTAGTGACATAGTGAATGATCTTCATTAGTATTGTTGATATTGAAGGCATGAGATTCTGATGTTGTAGAAGGATCCTTTCACATTTGTTAAAGTACTATTTTGGGATGTTAATCTTCATGTGACTAAAGATGTTGACATCTTGAGGTCTCAACGGGGTTTTTGATAAAGGTGTGGACTATGTTTTCATTTGACATGTTATGATATGTTCATAAGGAGCATGTTATCTCTTTGGTTGAGATGTTTTAGATCTTTTTGTCATGTTTATGTTCCTGAGGACATGGTTGGAACTTTGACATTGATCTTGTTTTTTGTTGCTATATATTGAGTACATTGGTCATTTGCTTGACGCTTCATGAAGTTGATGTTCTACTTTTGGAGTTAGCATGAATTGATGGGTTACAGGTGCTCATGGATACTTAGCGATGACATTGATGATGTTTTCTCTTGTGATTAGAGATGTGTTTTTTGAAACAGTTGATGGTTTTAGCAAGAAGTATGACAAGCATTTAGAGGTGTACATAGAAGGAAATGATACATGGTTGATGTAATATTCATTTTCTTGATGCTACAAGTTTGTTGTTGCACTTCTATGTGATTTTTTTGAATGGGTTCATGTCATATTAATATTACCTATGCAGTGGGAACTTCTTGGCGTGTATCTGATAGGTATTGCACTTGAGGCTTGAGACTACAGGTAACAAGTTGAATATGGTGATGTTTTGGAATCCATGTTGGTATGCCTTAGAGGTATGTATAGTTGGATGTGTTAGCACTTACTATGGGTGCTATTTCAGCAATGATTGTGACAAATGTTGATATATTTGATTATTTTTTGGATCGAGGGTTTTGTGCTTTGGGATACAAAGTTATGGTTCTCTGTGAGACAGATTGTATGGTTTTCTCAATAGATAGATTCTATGTGTGTCTAGTGGTAGTGGCATGGTAGAAGGTGGGAACTTCCATGAATGAGATGAGACTATTATGTAAGTATCTCAATGGTGCACATGGTAGATTTTTGTTCTTGATGGTTTTGTGTTCGAGTGGTATATCAATATTGATGGGCTTTAGAGTCCATGTTTATTTGTACTCTCTATGTTCATTGGTCCATGGTTTTGAGTGACTCCGTACTTCATCAAGTGTGAGATTGTCAATAAATGATGAAGTGGGAGTCCACCATAGGGTGGAGGTAATCTCATTGTATGATAAGACCACCGTACGATGGAGGCAATCTCACTGTGAGGTGAGGAGATAAGTGTGCGATTGATCATATGGATTGAAGACTATGAAACAGAGGAAAAAGTACTGAAGGGAGAAGTCACCATATGGAAAAACCCGACAGAGGCAAAAGTGCCAAAGGAAGAAGTCACCGTATGACAAGACCTGGAAGAGGAAAAAGTGCCAAAGGGATTGACTCGAGGCGAAGGAGTCTCCAATGTGAAGGGAGTGACCCGAGGCCAAAGGGAGTGACTCGATGCTGAAGGGAGTGACTTGTTGCGGAAGAGAGTCTTCAAGGCGAAGGGAGACTTTTCTTCTTCTCGGTGATGCTATGCTCTGTTGCTCTGTGTCCGCAGATTTCTTTAGCTCTTTCCTCAGTTAGATTGATCGAGACTATATGAAGTTGTTCTTCATCATTTTCTCTATAGTATCCTCTTTTTCATTCACTCCCCTTAATTCATAATGAATTAAGTTGTCTCTTTATAGACATGATATCACCGTTTCTAGGTTCTTGATTTTATTGATCTTGGCGTGATCTGCAATCTTAGCCAATCTGATTTAAAGCAAAACTCTTGTTTTATCTTGCAAAAATCTTCTTGCCAACTGGACAAAACATCTTTAAATCCTTTGTTTATCTCTGTCTTATCTTGTCAATGAAAACAATGATAACTACCAGTTAAGTCTATATTTATCTCTGTGAGCTAGATATTATGTCGTTTCTAAACTCTAGTTAACTTCAGTGTTTTAACTCTTTGATAGCTTCAGTCAACACTCCAGTTCTCCTCAGGCTTCTCCATCAGGTTACTCTATGATTCTAGCTATCAGGTATGCTTTTGATTATGCTCGTTAGTAATGCTCGTCAGTGTTCTTTCTTAGGCATCACTGTGACTTGACTTTTGGTGATCTTTGTCCATCGGGTTCCACTAGTCATCGGTGTTTGAAGTCACATAGTGAATGCTTGTCTTTTATGCATTACTAAAAGCATAATCTTTATCTCTCTAATTTTTTGAAGTCTTTAACACTTTGATTATAACCGATTAGATTATATCAAGTTGACATCAATGACAATACAATCCATTAACTGATTTAATATCTTGCATTATCTTTATGCATTTCAGTGATCAACTTAATATCTTCAAACGTTTAATCAGTTACATGTCATCAAGAGCATCAGAGGCTATCATGAAGAGGGCAGGGACAAGGGGGCATCCTTGCCTGATAGATCAGCCAAGAGGGAATGAGTTCGATAGAGAGCCATTGATATCGACTTGGGAAAAGTCATCTTTTAGCAGCATTCTAATAAAATTATAGAATTTAGTAGGAAAGCCAAAGGATTCAATCATCATGATTATAAAGTTGCATTCAACTCTGTCATACGCCTTTTCAAAATCCAAAAGAAACATAGTAGCATTATGTTGGGAGTGCTTAGCCCAATTCATTCCTTCCCAACAAGTGATAATATTTTCCAAAATATACCTTCCTTTAATGAAGTCAGTTTGAGTAGAGAAAATAAAAGATGACAGAATATTTTCCAATCTAAGGGCCAAGATTTTAGCAAGAATTTTATAAGAAGCATTAAGGAGAGTGATAGGCATCCAATTTTTTATGAGAGCCTTGTCCCCCTCCTTCGGGATCAAATTAATAGTACCTTTGTTGATAAAGTCCCCAAGAGACTCAGTATCTAAGGCTTCAGAATATATTTCATGAAGGTCATTGCAAACCCAACTCATATTGGCTTTGTAGAATTCAACAGGTAGACTATCAGGCCCAAGAGCCTTGTCATTCTTTAAAGAGTTAATAGCTTTTTCAATTTCATCAAGTGAAATATCCTTACTAAGAAGGGTTGACTCCTCAATTGAGATCCTATTGGGGATGAGAGCTCTACACTTATTTCTAAGGGAAATGGCCTCCTCAGTATCTTCAGAAGCAAAGAGGTTCTAATAAAATAAATAGAAGGCATCCTTGATATTATTCAAGTCAACAATTTCATTATTGTCAACCATGATTCTGTCAATCGACTTATTGGTATGTTTTTGTTTAAGGAGATTGAAGAAGAATTTTGAGGGTATGTGCAAGATCATGAGGGGCAAAAAAGTGGCGATGTGAAAAAATCCACTTTTCACTCGTCTAAAAGTGCATGAAAATGTTTGTTAACTTTTTAGTAGGCCTGGGTGTCAGTACACCTAGGCAAACCTTACACCAAAGCATAAGCCTAATCAGGTACATGATATTTTTGTGTACCTAAAAATATTGGGTATCCAATTTTTTCAGGTACCCGAAACCTATGGCATAATTCAAAACCTGCGAGCCGCTTTCCTCATTTCTCTCATCATTTTGGGTTTGGAAAATGACTAGAAATATCCTATACATGATTGTTTCGGGTACCTGATTGCTCCAACAACAAATTCAACTCCATAGTTTATCCAGTAAGTAAATTCTTTCTATATCTAGATTAATTTTTTTCATTTTCATGTTAAATGTAGTTTTTTTGGTAAAAATGGGGTTTTGTATTAAATTTTTTAATAATATATGAAATCAATTTGAAATTTATATTTGTATATTATTTAATCAGGCATGGCTAACAACAATGAAGATAATAACCCTCCCCTACCAAATAATGATCCCCAAAACAATCCAGAACCGCTTCAAAACCCTCAATCTTTAGTGGATTTGATATAAGAGAATTTGAACACTATACAAAGCTTCAAAAACATGTATAAGAATATACCTACGTTAGCTCCTATGCTTGCCATCCTAAATACCATTGTTGAAAACATTGACACCCTTATGCAGCAACATAATGATTCTCTTCAATGGCGTGATGATATGCACACCCAATTTGATGACGGGCTTGACCATGATGGGATTGCTACCCTTAATATAACTAAGGAAGATATAGCCTCCCTTTTTGTTAATCCTAAAACTGGATTAAAAGTTCACCCCAAAAAGTCAAAATTATCAATAAAATGGTGCACAAACGAAGCAATGCGCACACACTTTTGGGATCGCTGGTGGTTGGTTTTTGATAAACCACCCCATAGAAATTTGGAGCTCCCTTTCTATTTCATAAAAAAATTGTATGTTGATTTTGTGCTTGGTCACAATGTTAATTTTTAGAGCATGAGGCCCAACATGGGCATAGGCGGAGGAGCTCCTCAGACTAGGCCATTTTCCCAATGCAAAAAGGCCACTACTTTTGTCCCCCCCACTAATGTCACACCCCTCCTCCAGTGCAGCATCCTGATATCATTGCAAAGGCTACCTCACAGAGTATTAAGGCCAATAACATGTTGAGTGATTAGTTGATCACGCAGACTAGGTCATTGTTGCCTCCTGGTGTGGATGATGTTGGTGCATCGACATCTGGCAGTAGTTCACATGTATGCGTGCCCCATACTTGCATTATGTGCAAGAATTTGTGCCTCAGACTGCTTACTGATGCTGATACATATCAATATGTTATTGATGAGGAGGACACAGGAGACGCAGCTACAAAGGCTACAACACCTCATAGAGCATCTGCATCTCATGAGAGTGTTGAGGAGGGGTACACAGAGCCATGGAGTCATGTTGATACGGTAAGAGTAAACATTATAAATAAATTTGTCACATGACTTATTTAATTTAAAAATAATTTATTTATTTAGATTACTTTTAATGACTGCATGCACTTATGTATATATATTTGGTCCATTTATGTTTAGTCGATGATAGAGGAGGATTTGAGGCAGTGGATGACTCCACACTTTTGGCCATTTCATTTGGCCTTGACACCTATATGGTATATTATAAATTATGTACCCATTAGTTTTTTTTATATTATTTGGTGTATATGCTGAAATCTCTATCAATTAGAGCAATAAAATTCATATATTTACTAATATATTGTCATCTTATTATACTCTTGCAGGTCTCAGCTGATGTCAGTGGGGGGCACGAGGGGGTTCCTTCCTCATGCGTCGACAAAGAAAAGGTAATTAATTATTTAAGATTAATTATGCATGCATATGTATTTTAATTGTGTGTGGTAATAAATATTTTATATGCACTTTATTGTATAGGGTGTGGCTCACGACGATGTCTCAACACAGGTTCGGGAGCCTGGGCTCACAGGCATCTCGATTTGGGGTGATAGCCCGATTGTACATAGATTTGTACATATTGTTATTTGTATTTTGTAACCAGGGTTGTTATGATGAAGTACATTTATATATAATTGACTATCTTTTTTACTCTGATAGGTTACTCCTAGTGCGAGAGAGGCCCCACGAGAATCATTCCTATCTTTGTTGAGCCAGCCCACTATTCCAGAGGAGGGGTCGGTGGATGTAAGTTTTAATTTTAGTTCAATCAATTTGTAATTTTATTATGCTATCATCCTATTTTATAAATTTATTACTCTATGTTGTACCTTGGTCCCCTGCACCACTCTACTAATCTCATTATTGCCAATATATATTTATAGGTCAGAGTTGGTATTGGTGGCACTGTCCATTCGCTACCAAAGACTTATGTTAGGACACCTGATCATGGTAGGTGACCGAGAGGCCAGGTACATATGTTTGTATTAAATTATAATTTATAATTAAATTCATGTTTGAATTATGAATTAAATATATGTACAAATCATATAAACTAAGCAATCTAACTTGGGATTGAACTCATTT
>MU225420.1:0-30129 GCA_018584345.1 Thuja plicata
TTTGATTATGCTTGGTCAGTTGCAAGGTAATTTATCAGTTGGTTTCATAAGAGATACATAGCAAATCAGTGTCCACATTATAACATACTGCGTAAACAGTTATCATAAAAGGTAAAACCTGCCTGAGTATATGTGGAGCTCGAAAACGAAGAAGGACCTTATCCAGTCCTTAGCAATTAGGCTTTTCTTGTCCCTGAATCAGTATTAGGAAGCATGGTGTTCAAGTAGTTATTTCAAGCACTGTGATTCATACAAGAAAAATCCCTAACACCATCTCAACCATTTCCTAATCTTAGGATGTCCAATAGATGATGCTTCTAAAATGTACTTACAAATTTCATCAATGTTTTCAGTAGTTTATATTACCTTTGTTGTTTCCTTTGCTTGTTTAATTGCAGTGTCAGGCTCATCCATAGCTAATTCCTCTATATCCTCATTTGTCAAAACAAATTTTCTCCTTTTGGTAGCTTTCTCAACTGGTTGTTTTCCCTTTGATGTGTCAGGTTTCCTTTTATACACCTTTCCTATTACCATGGGAGAAGGAGTTGCATCCTTTGTTGTCTGACTCCTCATTCTTGACTTCTTAGGTGGAGGAGGAGGTGACGAATCAAACTATTCTTCCTCTAATTCATTTTCCTCTATTGTATCACAATGGGTAGCTGGTCCTCGGTGAGTTCCTCCTTACCCTTTTATTCCTCTTCACCTTCCTTTTCTTCTTCACCTTCAGAAGATATATTCGATTTCTTTTTCAAATTCTTCACCTTTCTGCCTGACTGTTTTACAACTTTCTTGATAACAAGATTTGTTTTAATCTTCAGTTTGGCCTCTTCATAGGTGCCAAATCTTTGTTGCTTGTTGTCCACTAGTTCATTCAGTAGTGCCTCAATGCACTCATTGGCTAGTCCTGCTTTGATTTCATATTCTAACCATGAAAGCCATGATTTCCTAGGTACTACTGCTTGGATATACATGAAATCAATATCTACCATAAAACATATATTTTTTTTGTGTTCCTCTATCAGATTTTCAAGAATCCTTGTTCTAGTTTGCAACATTTCCTTAATGGTTTTGAAATACTCATGCATAACATTATCAAAATCTGTTCCTAGTGATTCTATGAATTCACCTATCTGAATGGTTATAGGTCTGCTTGTGTCCCATACAACTTTTCCTATTGAAGGAAAGTATTCTTCAAAGTAAAAGAATATGCACATAAAGAGGGAACCAAACTTACAAGTGTTTGTTCTTGAAGATCTTATAGTGCACATGTTCTCCTCTAGTTGATGTAACAGGATCTCTACAAGATCCATCTTCTTTCCTTGTTTGATAATCTTGTATGCTATGCTCATAGAAGTACTTGATATGCTATTCATTCTGCTCGCTTGGAAGATTTTATATCCAACAACACATGCTCCAAACTTCAGCTCTACGTCGGTAATGGTGTTGACCTTAAGTGCTCTTTTGTCTGATTTAGCACCAGTCAGTTTTTCAACTTTTTCCAGGGATGGGAGCTTGTGAGCTTTTGTTTTGTCAGTCATAGGATAACCAGTAACCACGTGAATAACATCCTTTGTTATTGGCTTTGGCTTATTGATCCATAGAGTCTTGTTGTGCATTCTACTAAGAACAATCTTTATCCATTCTATTTTGGAGACTTTGGGAAAATGCAGTGCATTCGTGAGTCCCTTTACTTCTAGATGTTTATGCTCTTCTTTGAGCTTTCCAGTGTCATCATATAGTGCCCTTTATGTATTATCTAGGTCTAGATCTCCTATTTCGGAGATCTTGCAGTGTATATAGGACCTTACATCCTCTACCAGCAAAACCCTAGGTGGGATTTTGGAGAATGCCCTGGAATCGTTAGGTTGTGATGCAATTTCTAGGTGTAGCTTGAATTTGGGTTCAGCACATGAGCCTCTGCCCACAAGCTTGAACATTTTCACCTTATTTTCCTTAATCTTGTCAACTCTAGAAGTCGATGCCATTGCATTGCAAAAATTTAGGGCTTTTCACAAATAAAACAGTGTGGTCGGTGAATGTGATTACTTACTGATTCTCTATGATTGCCTGTGAATGTGAATGCCTTCTGTTGAATTGATTCCTACTAGTTCACACTCCAAATTTATTTGAAATTGCTCTGCTCTGCTTTTCTCTGCTCAAAAATTGCGGCTGCAAAAATGAGTTTACCCATCGGGCTTTTATAACTTTTTGTGCCCTAAGTTGTCATTAATGCTTGCCAACTCATTGGTATACAAAGACTGAGTTTGTCAGTAGAGACATTCATAGCATATTTGGTGTCTATGCAAAGTGTCAGGGTTGCTAGCAGCTTTGGTGACTTCACTGATGATGGTCGTAAAGTGGCGAAGACAACTTTCGTTGCCTCAAGGTTCACCGATGTCCGTCGATTTACACTTAGCTTGTGTAATGACCGATACATTCTAGTAAGTAGTGATAACTTTTCTGTGTGTGTTCACCAATGAAAATTATGCCCAATAACCGATGGTTTCTTTTCAATATATTAACAAACAACAATATATTGCATCTTTAATCATGCTAATATTACAATATGAACTATGTGTAATGGAATCGATGCATAATATAACTTGTCATAGTGCAGTTCCATACATACTTGTGCATTTTAGTTGGATGTAGTGATGTCACCGGATCCATTAGATGGGGTGTCATCATTTGTATTGTTTATTCCTTCACCTTCAGTGTTTGTGGCTTTTACCCACATCTTGTTTCTCATTCTCTTGATGTCATCAATGGTATTTCCATTGGGATGAGTACTTGTATCTGTCAGTCAGTTTTTGCAATCTTTTATCACATGTCCAACGTTATGACAATGCAAACATGCCATACCTGGATTGGTCCAACCTCTTGACCTTCTGGTCCACTTTCTCATATAGTTGGCAGCAATATGACCATACCTTCCACATGTTGTGCAGTTTACCCATGTTTTATAGTCCCAAACATATGAGTTACCTACTGTTGTTGGTTTGTGGCTATTATCAGTTTCTTTTGGTGTCCAGGCCTTGTTGTTCTTTTTCCAGCATTCTTCATGTGTATTCCCACTCATCTTGCAGGTAGGACAGTACTTGTCCATGTAGGTTTTCCTCTTTGGATTTGTCACTTTGGATTTGCACTCATGTGCCTTGTGTCCTTTCTTTTGATATTTATAACAATTACCAATGAAAGTAGATTGTGCTTGAGAAATACCTTTCATTTTGCTTCTGCAGATGTTTGAGGTGTGGTTGGGTTTTCCACAGTGATTGCATGCCAACTTCTTGGATCTTGGGTTTGTGAAAGCATTACTTTGATATGGTTGATTAGAAGATTCACCATTCTCATTGTACCCTAATCCTATGTAGTTTTTGACTCTTCTCTGTCCATCAAGAAAATCATCCATCCTTTTCTTACTATCTTCAGCTTTCTTGATCAATTCATTGTGTTGAATCTAGACTTTGATTTCATGCTTCCATTTTTCATTCTCTTCTCTTAGCTCACTGATGATCTGTATTCTTTCAATGAGTTCTATATTTAGTGTATTTTCTTCTTGACTCATAGGAATAATCTAGTTGGTAACCTCATGGTGATGCTCAGTAAGTCTTTGAATCTCTGATTCTTTCTCTTGCAGCTTTTCTATTATTTTCCTCCTATCATCAATTGCTAGTGTTCTTTCATTTTTATCTTTTCTTGCATCATTCATGACATCAATCATTTTCACCATTCGAGTTTCTTGACTGATTTGTAGCATCTTGATTTTCTCTGTCAGATGTAGATTGACCTCTTATAGACTTGTGGTTTCTTCTACTGACGCATCTAAATCTTTGTGTGTTGATGATTCTGTTGTATCAAAGTAATCTTGTATTTCTAAATCTTTTTAGTCCTTCTCATTCATCCTAGTTGCCATAATCTTTCTTTCATCAAGAATTTTTCTTAATTTGATTCTCGCCTCTTTATACTGCTCATAGTTTATCTGCATCTATAATTGCTCATTCTCAATAGTCATGTCCAGTCTGTACTTTTCCATTGCTCTAATCTTTTCTCTTAAGTCTTTAAGCTTTTCAAGAAAGAGACTTAGCTCTAATACCAATTGTTGAAATTATATTGGAATGATGTATTGAGAGGGGAGGGGTGAATCAGTACCTCTAAAACTTTTCTTGGTTAGCCCATTAACCCTTAGTCATCAGTTTGTAAATTAACTTATCTAATTGTTCATCTTTCTTTATGTATATGCAATCATAATATAATTTCTTTAATATGTAGCCATACAAGAAACATTCATGAAAATAGATAGCACATGACACAAGATATGATATCACAGAAAACTCCTGTTAGGAAGTAAAAACTGCGGTGGGGATTATTACCCACAAGACTTCACTATCTGCAGATAAGAAGGGGTCGGTTAAGGCTTACAATTGGTCACTTATGATGACCTACCTTGTTAGGATTATTACAGTAAACACCTATTAAGATCTACTTCATTTGAAGCTTTAGCAACACTGTTAAGTGTGCACTCTATTAAGAGATTTGTAAAAAATGGTTAAGTCCACCTTCTTTGTTTGCTCGTTGGTAGCCTTTGTGTGTTCTTGATAACTGATGTGATCTATTTCTGAATTTTGCATGAATTATGTCTTCTTCTCCTTAGATTCTCCCTGTGGCTATCAACAATAATGAATTCATAATTCACAATTGATTGAACATCTATTCATACTAGATTTAGCTCTATTCTTGATTCAGGCTTTCGCAAGTTAACTCTAGATCCAAGGTTTACAACTTGACCTTGATCTTTAATTAGATATGTTTTAGATCTATTGGGATTCAATAAAACATTTACATTACTCTTTCTTGACCCTCAAGTAATGATTTAAAAAAAATTAAAACTCTAAAAATAGAATTACAATGCTTTATCTGACGTGTAAAACTCAGATCTACTATTTGCAGGTTCTCTAACTGACTGTCAGTTCTAATGGTCGGGCTTCTCTATCAGTCTGTCAGTTTTCTTTGCCATCAGTGTTACTTTCTTGAACTGTTTGTCGGGCATTCCTTTTTGTGCTCTGTTAGTTTTGATCTCAAAACTATGTCATCGGTGATGATCTTTGTGTTATGTCATTGACCCGTCGATGATGTCATGTTTACTTCATCGGTGTTAACACTTGTCAGTGTTCGTCAGTCAATTCCATACTTAGCATTTTCTCAAGACTTTTTGTTTTGTCGGGTATGCTTGTTGTCTATCATTTATGCTTGCAATCTACCATTTATGCTTGTACCGATGATCTCTGTCAATGTTTTTCACTAAGTGTACTAATGGAAAAATTAATGTCATCAATCTCCCCCGTTGCCATTAGTATCAAAAGCATGATATGTGCAACATACTGAATGTATTAGTATGTACACCTATGTATACTTCTTCCTTAGTCATTTGAATGACTCCCCCTATGTATATGTCGGTAAGTGTAAGTATATATACATTTCCTTATGTACTCTTTTTTTTGATATATTGTACATAACTATCTTTACATATCTATTCCTTCTGTATATACAATATACATTTCCTTTCTATTCCTCCTTTTTTGATAATAAAGGCAAAGGTACTTATATCTTGTCAAAAAGGTGGGAATGTGAGGACTTGATCTCCTCCATCATCTTTTCCCATTTATCCTTCAACATTTCTAGAGCCATGTGCTCAAGTAATATCCTTATGTGTATATCATAGATGATGTCTACTACAGGCATCTCTAGGGTTGCAATTAAGTTTCTGGCTTCAGAAATATGTTGTTGTAGAATACTAACACCATTTTTAGGATGCATGC
Source organism: Thuja plicata (assembly GCA_018584345.1). Taxonomy (NCBI): domain Eukaryota; kingdom Viridiplantae; phylum Streptophyta; class Pinopsida; order Cupressales; family Cupressaceae; genus Thuja; species Thuja plicata. The sequence goes on from MU225420.1 coordinate 5,817, forward strand.
AAAGAGGCGGTGAAGTATCCAGGATCCAGAAATTTTATTATATTATCGATACTGACGATCATCCTACCTTGCAGGTTGTCAAAATATCACCCATAAATCAAGTCTAAAGCATCAACATCTTCTCCAACCGGGAGTCCGAAACTCCCTGCTACTGCTTCAACTAGGGCAGCTATCAGAAAAAGGCTGAGAAGGCCTTGGAAAATCTCCCACTATCAATGAAGTACCTAAAGGGAGACGCTATTCTAGGATTGAAGGTCAATTCCAAGCTCCAATTGGTTACTGATCACACAAGTGTCAGAGTATGGGCTGAGATGCAAGCCTTGGTAAAGATGATGTTCATTCAATGCACGACCAGAGATCCATTGGCCCTCAATGTGGCTGCCTCTAGGATCCTTAAGGCCGCATGCTTCCCCTACTCTGTGCAAGCTCTGGAGCTCATTCTCACCCTGGCGGAACCCTACAACACAGTCGTCTGGGCTGTCATGCTCGCCGCTCTAGTTCCGATAGGATACCCAACACTTATAGTTTCTTTGGACGGAACAACTTTTTCTTCAGGGCTGGGGATCCCCCAATTTGATGATGTATCCATTCTCACCTAGACACTCGCCTTGGGTGAATTTCAGAAGCTCCTGGGGATGGCCTAGCAATATCTCAACGCTAATTGGCTCAAAGTGCCAAGGAAGGACTACAAAAAGATGAAGCTGGAGATCCCCCAGACAGAATTCAATTAGAGTATACTGATGGGGATCATCGCTTTATGCAGGGTCTTTGGAGAGCCCCATGCCTGGGAATTCTCAGCATGGATGTACTATTTCTTATTTGGCATCACCTCTGGCAGGAAAAATTTTGATTGGGTTACCATCATCGCCAATCATGTAGATGCTCAGCTCACCCGGGTCGGCCGATCCCACAAATTTTAGATGACTTCTTACGTCTTGTGGACACTAGCACAATAATGCTCCATAACCCAGGGATTACTTATAGCGGGTAAGCTCGGGATTGGAAAGGGTTAGAATGCTCCATAGGATTATTTCCCACAACTACCATGGAAGGCCAATTTCCCCATTTTTTGCAGGGTAAATGATGCCTTTGTTTACTACCATATCCTCACACCCACTTGAGATGTCGGGTACCGGCTCTCTAAGGAGGTAATGAACTTGGTTAGCATGAAAGGCCAATATTATATTCAATTTCAACAGAACACATACATTCAGGTGACTGGCTTCTTCAAAAAACCCTACTTATTACCCAGACATTGCGGGGATAAGATAATTCTTTTCGAGTACTACAGACAAATTCTGGAGCTGCATGCCTTCATCACATTGAAGAAGGTTACCAATATTCTATTCCGAATAGCTTGTAGGAACTACTTTTGTAGCCTTACAGCGACAAAAGAAATAGTAACAAACTCAAGAGCCTATGGCTGGCAAAATTCTTTTTGGACTAGAAGAACTTTGATCCGCTAGACAAGATAGCTACGACACTTCCCTAGGTAGTAGACCCCCACGAGTTTCACTTAGAAGATTTTTGGGAAGATTTCCAAGATGATTTTGAAGTCTAGAGCCAACATTTTGTCTAAATGACTCAAGGGATGATGAAGTGGCTTAAGCTTTGAACGTTCCCGAATGAGTTTTCAGATACTAGGTCGACAGAGGACCCGCATTACAAAGAACAGGGAGTAGATAAAATGTCTCTCCCTTTGGTGGATTGGGACACCTCAGAAGGTCCAACAATTGAGGATCTCACCTACAATGTAATTGAACACAACCATGCGTATTTTCAGAAGGTGTGTCCAAAAAGAACATGAAAAGTTGGCCCATTTTTGTAGGGATCAACTTCTGGGGCCTGGACTTCCTTGCAGGGTGAGGATCGAGGAAAGAGAAAAGTTAGGACTCCCCCCAGTTCCCATCCACATTTCCTATTGTGGAACAATTGTAGCTTCAACTGGAAGCATCCCACCAGATGAATTAGAAATTTATCATGTAGTTGGCCACCCCAGTTATTATGGCCAGACCTGTCCTCCCGTCCAAATCTCCTTTGCTTGCAGAGTTAATGGTCTGTGTAACAGGGACCAGAGTGGAGGAGGAGCGTGAAACTATGTTGGATTTCAGGCCCTCTTTGGTAACTAGGAGGAAAAAAAAAAAGGTAAGAAATCCTCAGCCAAGGTGGAAGCAAAATTTGGGATGCCAGACATCCCCGAAGTACAGATTGTCTCTTCGGATTCTCCTGAGCTGGACAATCAACCAGAGAATCCCCCGAAAACCTCCCCTCTGCATGATGACTTCGACAACCTATTTGGGACAGATGAACTTGTGAATTTACAAGGGGATATTGGGAGAGTGGTGGAATGATCACTGTCCAGGAGGAAGTGATAATCCCCACTGAAGGGGAGATCCCAGAGAAAGAAGCTGCCGTAGAGCAGGAAGTCCAGATAGAAGGCAAAAAGGAACTAGAATAGTTAGACATCTCCAATGTACAAGAGATATAAGTTCCAAAGACCAAAAACACAAAAGAGAGGCAAGTGAAGAGTGAGAAAAAGGCATCAACTAAGGGAACTAGACCTATAGGAGAAACCGTAACCTCAGCTACCATGCTCCAGATGCCTCCACCTACCCAGAAAAGGGTAACATTCGATGAGGTGATCTCAATGGCCCAATAGGTAAATATTGGCCAAACACCTCCACCACCTCCAGAAAATACACCTACAGAGGAAAATTTCTGGGCAGATGGTGCCAAAGAACAACAATAGCAGCAACAACAACAACAAGATGAGGGGTGAAACCCCGGGAATACAAATCTTTAGTCTGATACTACTAAGGACAAGGACACCGAGGAAAAGGATATTAATGACACTAAGGTTGATGATGTAGGTGGTCTAGAAAATACAGAAAAAGATTCTGAAGAAACTCAAAACACCAGGGATGAATAGCAGAACCCTGGAGGGGATTCACAGGATCAAACTTTGGTAGAACTGCCACCCCTGCCACCATAATTGTCGGTCGATTCTAAGAAGAGAAAGGCCCTAGCGGAAACAAAAGCCCATCTCTCCTTAGGTGAGATGATGGCATAGGCACAGGGGACCCTCAAATAGAAGAAGGCTCAAACCCTCTATTCCATTTGGACTAGTTCGGGTGGAGATACAGTCATTGTTATTGCGACGCCTCCCCCAGATAAAGAGGAAGCAACAATAAGTGTTGCAGAATACACGGTGAAAAAAGTACCTCTAGGGAAGTGGGACAAACAAGGAGAGCTGGACCTATTGAAGGAGGCCAGCCAAGCAATAGAGGCCCGCTATGACAAGCAAGCCCAGAAGCTCAAGGAAGAGAGAGAAGAATGTAAATCTCATCAAGATTTTGATAGATCTTGCACAACCCATCACTGACATTTCTCCGAAAGCTTCCACATTCAGAGCACTACTCCCTTAGGGTGACATAGACATGCTAAGAAGTATGAAAAAGAAGACATAGGTAGCTAATGATTGGGTGGCTGAACAGGTTGAAAATGTACAATGTTTCCTAGTAGCTACACTCTCGAACCTGTACACAGCTGATAACATTTTGCACCGGGCCAAATATACCATTTTCCTCTAGGAAGGAGAGATCGATCAATACGAGGCCTAGATGGGTGAGTTGGGAGAGCTCATGAGTATCGGAGAGGAAATTGTTACCGAGGCCAGAATTTTAGGGGAAGAGTCCTTCGACTTTATCTGGACCCAGCACTCCAGACTTGATCTCAAATTGGAGATAAGCAAGCAACTGGTAGGGGCCCTGTAGGATAAAGTTCTGGAGGTTGAGTATTCTTTAAATTTATACAAAGCATTTCTTACAAGGGTTTCAGGAGTTGATCCCTTTAGTACTAAGACATGTACTCCAGAGGAGTATGTTGTAGGAAAATTTGATGAGCTAATGGAGGCTTGATATCAGTCCCCAGAGGGAATTGACGGAGCAAAAATGTCACGCATATCCCGTATGGTGCTCCGAGCCCATGATGCCATGAAAATGTCCACAAAATTCAAAGGGAACACCCTGTATCTAGGCAAGAAGGTGGAGATGGCCAGCTACCGCTGGGCCAGCCTCAAGGATATAAATGAAGATGGAGTTGCCCAACTCCTAGAAACATTTAAGACATACAAGGGAAAGAAAAAGTTCTCCAGATTCTGGAGATATCCGCTAGCGAGGTGCAGTTTGAACATTATTTATTCTTTGAGCGTAAGCTCCCGGATCCCTGAGTCCCGGATCCAACAGTTTTGTATTCTTTTGATGACCCGTGTCCAAGTTCCCTGGAACCGACCAGTCATTATCCAACAGTCAATAAGGGTGTCAAAAGGTGAGTGACCCCGATAAGGCATGTCAGATAGAGGGATGACCCTAACAAGTGATCTTCCCAAGGCGCCACTCCAATATTAACTACCTGGTGTTTCGAAGACAGTGAGCCACATTTCACATTAATGAGGCATGTAGCCTCGAACTCCAGGAAGATTGGATTTCTTCTATTCTTTCTCCAGCACTCTTCTCGAGGCCAATTCTTCCATCCTTTCTTCTTGTCTTCTTCTACCAATTTTTCAGACCTCTACTCATTCGAGGTGATTGTAAGTGGTTCAGGTAGTACTGGCCACTAGATATTGTATTTTAATGTTGAGTGTATAGTTAGATTAGGGTAAAGTTTAGGGCAAGTATGTGTATAAATAACAAGTTCGACCTCATTTCAAGGGTCGGCAAGATTGATGATTTTGCAGTCCATATTATTAGAATTCATCATTTCATTTCTTGTAGTTACAGAGCTCAATGCCTGGTAGTTTGTAGTAGTTCTTAGTACTTAGATGCTCTCTTGGAGCTAGTGATATACACACCAATGATGCTAGAAACCTATTAATGAAGAAAGAAGAGTTCTAGCAATGACGTTGTTGGTGTTCTGATCTCTGAGTAACACTCTTTTATGTTGTATGTATCTGATGTCATTTTATCTAATGTTTTAAGTAGATTAATGAACTATTTTCCCTTGCTATTGAATATTTATGAATTGCTGGTTTTGTATATGTTCAGTATTTCATATAGTTCATTAGAGTATGGTTGATGTTTGAAATATTTAGCATAACTATAAGTAGAATGAATGAAATCCTAACTCTAGCGTATCTTCTGAAGTTTATTTGGTAAATTAATGCATGCTTGCAAGAAACCCTGACCTACTAACAAAATCCCTAGAGAAGACGAGCCAAAAACTAGCTATCCCCTCAAACAAAATAGTCACACACCCAACTTAGCTCCCTACACTGTCAAGTCCTGACACTCAGGTACTTGAAGGCCCAAATAATTTATTCCCTAGACAACCTTTACAGGTGAAGTTGGGCGGTACCCTGGTACCCAGTGAAAACTTACATCTGTAGATGAGACTGGTCACAAAGTCCTGTTAACAAAAACTGGCGCTAGAAGGAGGGCATGAGCTCGTCCCCTTCAAAAGATTTTAAATTTACACCACCCAGGGATTCCCCAAGCCATATTTTTAGGAATTGAGTTTTCAATGGGATTGGATATTTTTTGCCCGCACGCTTTGAAAGGATCCTGCAATCATACCCAAACCCTGAAATGCTTGTTGAACTCGAGTATCCTACTTGAAAGAAAAGGACCCCGAAGGCCAAACAACCTGCCAACCTTGTGTGGGGATTTTCTACACCTCAGAATACCCAAGCAGCTCAGAAAATCCTAGGGACCAGCTCTCAATCTAGCCAAAATAAAACACCCCCAATGGCTACTTACTTTGGTAACACTGGGTCCCTAATGGGGTAGTTTCTTGGTGCCACCAACGATCTTCCTCCGCATCTGGAGAAGATTTTCCCTCGATATGAGAATCTAGGAACATGAACCATAGAAGAGCATCTATAGGCATACAAGGATGCCATGAAGAAACATTGGATCCAACATCAAGATGTTGTGAGCCATATTTTCCCTTTGTCCTTGGGATAGAACAAGTTAAATTGGTACCTTAACTTGTCGGCCAACTCCATCAATAGTTGGCAAGATATGGAAGATGCCTTCCTAGTGGCCTTTCATGTTCATGTGGACCCGACATGGTCCCACAGCCATTTTATCTCCATCAGGAAAGAACTGAATGAACCCCTTGCAAAATTCAACCATCGGTTCCAAAGAGCCTTGAAGTGGTGCACGTGCCCCTTTAGCCCATCCACAGACATGACCATCCAGACATATCTTAACACCATGGACCTTTTTTTTCCACTCTCCTTTGGATAACCACCACCACAAATGACTGGGATACTCTGGTAAAGGTTTATAACCTGGCCCAGGAATTGTCCCGCGGTTTTAGCAAAGCTCCCAGTGGGATTAGGCAAAGCACACTATTCAACATGATACCTGGTGAAACCTCTTACACCAGGGAATATAACCCCAATTAGGAAATAGGTGCCCCAGCAATGGCCATGGGCCCACCACTATGGATAGACCAACAAGCTCAGCACATATATCCATCGCAAGCTCAGACAATACCGGGTCTGGAATTTTTTCCCTAGAACCAGCCGCAGCAAATGCAACAACCACTGATACAACCCTTTGGAGTACCTTTCTAGTCACCTATGGCTAAAGGATTGCAATCCTTGACTCTGCGAGCTATTGCCACTTCCCCGGGAACCAACCACAACAACCTTCACACTGTGATGCAAAAACCCAGTTGTCCACCGAGGTTGAATCCCTTGGGTGATTGGTGTCCTCCCTGACCATGGACATGGGACAACTGAAGGTGGGGCCTTCCATGCCCCACAACTCCAATTCCCAGAGAGGGAATATCTTCTTTGGATAACAAAATACAAATCCCAGAGGAAGAAACTATAATAATGGGCCTTGTCCCAATCAACAACAATGGAACAACAATGCAAACACCAGAGGTCCTCCTTTGAACCAAAACACCACTCAAGGTGGTGTTGGACCCAGTCATTCTACATAGCTTACAAAATTCCACCCCCTAACTAACTAGTGTGGATTGGACGATACCATCTCTCATTTCGAGGTGAACTGCGCCACACTGGGGAAGGTCATCATGATCTCTCAATTGAACATATAGTAACGGTCAATCCTACTCCCCTGGAAACATTAGCATAAGAGCCTTCTCACAGTGCCTTCACCTATGAGACCATCTTCTTTGGGATAGACAAAGAGGATGAAGTAGAGCCAGAATTACAGGGGTTCTTTGATGAATCTATCCCGATCTTTGAGGCTAATGCCTTCACCAGCCCACGGACTCCCTACAATACTCAGAGTCAGGCTGGTAAAGAACCAATTTACATGCAAACACCTCCCAAAGATACCTTTCCCCGGGATAATACAACTGATCACTCTTTCCTGCTGAAAGGATCTGGCTCTAACCAAGCTAAGGATTTGGCCGGGGGAAACCAACTTTACCTAGGGGAAGTTTTGACATCACAAAGGCATCGGAAAGAACCACCACCTCCATGACCTTGATGGAGGTTTTAATGAATTGTCTTGAGAAAAAGAAGTCCCTTCTGAAGCTCTTGGGAAATCTGAAAGCTATCAGTCGCCCACCCAAGACTGTCACTTTTGATGATGCCAACGCGGCTGTCTTCCAAGGAAACACAGAGGATCCTCCATTTTTTCTAGGCTTGAACATACAAGGGAAGAACCTACACAATTTCTTGGTAGATTTCAGAGCTTTGGGCAACGTCATGCCCTTATCTATATGCTAGAAGATCAGACTCTTTCTGACTCCATCCAAAGGTGTAATACTCCAACTAGACAAAACTACTATAAAAATGGTAGGTGAGCTAAAGAGCGTCTAGATTCAGCTCATCCAAGACCCTCGGATATCAAATATAATAGATGTTGAAGTGGTGGACATCCCCAAAACTTATGGGATGTTGTTAAGTTAGAATTGGTCTAAGGCCCTTGATGGGTATTTATCTACAGACTTCTCCCACTTGTGGCTCCCTTGGGAGGGGCAGTCAAACCAAATTTAGGTAGAAAGTGGGAGGGTGAATGAAGTCATTTTCTTTGAGACTTCCTCTGGGGTGTACCAACCTCTAGAGATCCTCAGATTTGTTTTCACCCCTAGGGAGGATCCCATAGTTGTTCAGAGAATTCAGGACTTGGACAAAAAACTGAGGGGTGAGGTTAACTCACAAGGTAAGACAACAACTCTTGCCACACTCTTGTCTAACACTTGGTGCCAGGTACATTACCAAACACATTCTAAACTAGAGTGTGAGCCTTGCATCACTGCTGTTACTCACCACATCAATGCCCTCCAGGAAAAAGAACACAAAGCAGATTCGCCTGGACCTAGCGATCATTCCAGTGGTATGCCCAAGGTGCCAACTATCTAGGAGTCCCAACCATAGGCTTCTCTAGAGGAAAACCTCACCCATGCACCATCAGAGCTGGAGGAAACTCCTCCCAACCTTCCCAAAATCAATCTGAATGCCACTTCGCCTTCCCAGCCCTAGAAAATGAACAATGACTTGTGGACCCTAAATTTTGATGGAAGGCGGTCTAAACAAGGCTACGGGGCCAGAGTGGAACTGATCAACCCACATGGGAAATCCTTCCTTGTGTCTTATAGGCTACAATTTAATTACACAAACAACATCATAGACTATGAGGCCTTGGTCCTTGGACTCCTATTCGCACTAAGAAAAGGAATCACCCTCTATGCAATGGGTGATTTAGAGTTGATCGTTAAGCAGGTCTAGAGCCAATACACTTGTCACGACAAAAGGTTGGCCACATACTACAATCAGGCTTAGAGCCTCATTGAATATTTTGATGCCTTCGACATTGAACTCATTCCCTAGAAATGCAACTACATTCCGAATAACCTTTCCTTATCTGCTAGCACCCTTGAGCCAATGGCTGGCTCCCGACTCTAGAAGTTTTCTGTTGAGATGGTCCCCACCCCATCCATTCCAGACAATATCACTCACTTTTAGATGTTTGAGGATGATTAGCATATTCTATCCTTCATGGCCAATGTTGGTGTCTTCGAGGATCAAATAGTGGAGGAAAGAGATCGTGATGATACTGGGCAGGGTGAAGAAGATGATGGGATCATAGACTTACCAACCAACACCATCCCTAAGAGGATGGTAGTGCTAGAATGCATCTTTGATTCAGACCCCCGGGAACAAGAGAAAATATCATCCTCCTTAGAGGGAGGAAAGTTTGAAAACATCAACATCGGCCAGGCCAGTGAAGAAAAATTTGTACACATTGGCACCTCTTTCTCCCTAGAGGAGAAGGATAAGATTCTTGTGATTCTCTAAGAATACATTGACTTAATCGCGTAGGGGTATGAGGATCTGAAGACCTATGATACATCCATCATGACCCATACCATCCCATTGAAATCAAATTCTAAGCCCTTCCAAAAAAATAAAAGACCGATAAACCCATTGATTGAACCTCTAATCCATCAGGAGGTTCAAAAATTGCTATTAGCCCGGATTATCTTTCCTATCCAAAACACAACTTGGGTTGCCAACCTCGTCCCTGAAAGAAATAAAAGTGGCAAAATCTTCCTTTGCGTGGATTTTTGCAGTTTGAACAAGGCATCTAAGAAGGATAATCACCCTCTCTCTTCATTGGATGAGGTATTGCAAATTGTAAATGGATCCCAAATGATGTCCTTCCTAGATGTGTACTCCAGGTATAACCAGGTCATGGTTAAGTAAAAAGATAGAGACAAAATGGCATCCACCACCAAGTGGGGAATGTTTTCATATCAAAGGATGTCGTTTGGCCTTATCAACACAGGGGAAACATTTAAAAAGGCTATGGACATTGCATTCAAAGGCCTAGTTAACAGATGCATAATCATCTACATGGATGATTTGACTATCTTTTCCTGAGACAAGCATAATCACTCCACCCACCTCGCCCAAATTTGTGAGAGATGCTACCGGTATGGAATTTCCCTCAACCCTAAGAAATGTATATTTGGGGTCACTGAAGGGAAGCTTATCAGGCATATCATCTCTGAGAAGGGTATATCCATTGACCCTGAGAGAGTTGAAGCACTGTTGAATCTATAGATGCCCGATAGAAAGAAAGAATGAGGTCTTTATTCAGGAAGATAAACTTTGTCTGATGATTCATTACTAGATTCACCGAGATAGTAAAGCCACTCAATGATATGATGAAGAAAGACACAAAGATTAAGTGGAGCCCCGAAGCCAAGTGAGCATTTTCTTAGATCAAGTAGACCATAGTGGAGGCACCAGTCCTGGCAAGTTCAGAGTATTCCCTCCCATTCCACATATACTCCTTTGCTTCCCTGCATTCAACAGTAGCAGTCCTAACCTAGAAATTTGAAGGGGAAGAATGACCTATTTCCTTTATGAGCTCCCCCTTCAAGAATGCCGAAGTCTGATACTCATCTTTGGAAAAGAAAGCCTTTACTCTAGTCTGCGCTGTGAAGAAAGTCTGACATTATATTCTCCATAGCAAAGTGTATGCTATCATTCCAGACTAGGCTATGAAATCTCTACTACTACAAAGTGAACTAGGGGAATGATAGGGGAAATGGATGCCCATCCTCCAAGAATGTAATCTAGAAATGAAACCCATGAATATAGTTCAAGGCCAGGGACTATGTAGATCAATGGCGAAAGGAACTCCAGACATTGAATGCCAAACTTACACAGTCGAGTCCGTCACCCAAGACCCATGGTATACCAATCTGGTGTACCTATTTCTCAACAACAAATGCCCGAAGGTGCTTTCCCAAAACAAAAGACATGCCCTGTGGCTGAAAAGTGCACACTTCAGATAAAAAATGGAATGCTCTTCTGCAGGAACTATGAAGGGATATACCTTCGATGCATAGATAGAGACCAAGCTGCTAAATTGATTGAATAATTTTATGGGCATTATGGAACCAAGCATGGCTTAGCCGATGCCACCACCCACTAGATTCTCTAGGCTGAATACTATTTGCCTTCATCTTTAAGGTTGTCTACACTCACTTTCAGAGGTGCCACACTTGCCAAACAATAGCCCATCGTGAGCGAAACCTGGCCATGCCTTTGCAACCAGTATTCGAAGTTAGACCCTTCACCCAATGGGCATTTGATTTATTAGGGAAATCAACCCCAACTCGGCTACCAATCAGTGGTACATTTTGACTGCTACCGATTACTACACCCGGTGGTCTGAAGCAAAACAACACGGTAGATGTAGTCATTAAATTCTTGGAAGAAAACATAGTCACCCATTTCAAAATGTCATTTTCTATAGTGTATGACAATGGTCCGATGTTTTCTTCAGCGTAGTTACTTGAATGGACCTATGAGAGGAAGATCACCCTAAATTTCTCCAGCAACTACTACCCCCAAGGTAATGGTGTGGCTGAATCCACTAATAAAAATCTGTTAGAGGTGATCAAACATCTGTTAGAACAAAACCCCCAGGACTAGCACCAAAATCTTAGATTCACCCTTTTGGTGGATCGTATCAAAATAAAGATAGCCCTAGAGACATCCCCATTTCACCTGGTTTATGGCCAGAATCCAGTATTCCCTATCAACTTACAAATCCCAGTCTTATAGTTTATGGAGGAATTCAACAACTGGGATAACATTGTGGAAGTCCAGCTTCTGAACTTGGTGAGAATGGAGGAACAAAGAGATGCGGTACTAGAACCCTTTGTGTGTCACCAAGTAGTAGTTAAATGATGGTTTGACTAGAGAGCCCAGTATAAGGCCTTTCAGATTTTGGACCTAGTCCTTTTATTGGACAAGGCCTGGGAAAAGAAGGGAAAGCACACTAAGTTTCAACGGCTCTAGCTCAGACCATATTAGATATCGAAGATCTGTGGGACAAATACTTATCGCCTCAATACCATGACCGGAGAAGCTGTCCCATTGCCTGTCAATGGGAAGTATCTCAAGTAGTACTTTGAATGAGGTAGGTAGTAATTTTGCCCAAAGTTGTACTATATTTAAAGTTCTTGCTTGTAAATTTCTTTCTCGGTGTTCCTCTTGGAGTGCCTTATCCTTGTAAATAGTTTGTCGGCCATCCTTCGAGACTGTCTTCCTTTTTCTTGCTTGCTTTTGTTTTGGGGTTTTCTTTTTCTAGGTTCCCAATGTGTTGCCCTCTTCTTGCGGATAGGTATGCTTCACATTACATCTAGTCCCTAGAATGGTACCTTATTCATTTTGGGTAGTTTGGAATCTATTGTTAGCATGGTGGAATTTGTCCTCACTCTAGAGTTATTTTGTATGTATAGTAACAGGTTACGAGTAATCTTCATCAGATTCATATCTTGAAAGTCTGAACATCAGTTAACAGAAAATCTAAGAAACAAGAAATCACATGGTCCTCGAGAGCAGATCAGTTGTTCTGGTTATTGGCCAAGTCTAAAAATTATAAAAATATCCCAGGTCCAGAACATTCTCTCCTCCTCGAAAATATGAATTAGGTGGCAAGGTGAAAGAAGTACCATCATGAAAATTACCTAAGCTTAAGGTCCATGGTGAAAGAAGTACCGCCTTCCCATCTTCAAAAGAAAAGAAAAGAAAAGAATTGAAGAATAGAGAATTCTAGTATCGAGGGGAAACGTGCAAGATAGGATGACTTTGGTCAGATTTATTTAGTTCCTCCTCTCTGCTGCTCCCAAAAATCATCAGCTTGATTTTATTTCAAAGCACACACCTCCCCGCTAATGAAAGACCAAAGGATTGAATCAATGATGAGTCAAATTTTCTCAGCCACCTCGCGCTTTGTAAGAAGAATGCTCTAGGTAAAGATTAATTCTAGTTTTGCTAACCAGAGATCCTAAAGGTCTTGAATGCGCTAAGGCATTCATCCCACTAAGTTTCCATTTGTTATGCCCTGCATACCCATCCCTACATTTTTAAGGCAAAATGTTGGGTCCCCCTTTTTCACTTTTGTTTTTCCTTGGTTCCTTTTTGTTTCATTTTGTTTTCCTCTGCGCTTTTCTTCCACGGGGTAGTTTTATTTTTCTTGTGGTTCTCTTTCCTTTGGGACCCGGTCCCAGAGTGTGTTTGTCTTTTGAGTTGGCCAGATCCCAGACTCCAAGATTCTCTGTCACCACATTTTCTTTTGTTTTTCAGGTGCGGTTGCATGGAATCCCTGGGGCCGGAGTCTGGAGGTCTACCTTTTTTAGGGTTTTCAGAGGAAAGCAACCTATTTTTACCCTAAGAGTATAAATAGGTTTTACCTATCACTTTTACATTTACCATGATCAAAACACTCAGAGCGATTAGAGCGATTCAAAGGTGATTGAGGTGATTCAACAGCATTTTGTTCTCTGTGATTAACAACGGATTAGTAGTAGTTAACAGTGTTGGTTCGTGGTCATTCAAAGGTTAACCAGTTGCAAAGCACCTCCCTTTCTCATCCTCTCCACATTCTCCACATCTTAAGGTAGGCCCTTTGGCTCTCTTCCTTCAATTTTTGTTCTTCCTAGTTTTGATTTGTCTCACTTGTGATGCTTTCTAGTTTTTGGGTTCTCGTTTCCATTCTATTTTCTTTTTGTTTTGGTTTTGGCTTGTCTGTTGTTGCCTCCCGTTGGTGGGATGACTCTGCCAGAGGGTTGTCCACCCTCTGTGCAGTTGTAAATTTTTGGTTCCTATATATATCTTGTAGTGTGGTGGTTTCTATATATAGCCTGTCCTCAGGTCAGCCTGTGAGTTGTGCTTCTGCACTCATGGTGCTTCGGCCCTTTGTGTACTTCATGTATATTAATGTATATCCTTCCTTCCTATTTTTTGGTGAGCTCATCACGCTCCATGTCAAAACCTCAAGTTTGGAGCTTTTCTGAGAGATGTCACCATGGTTCAAACTCAACACCTCGCCTGTTCAAGCCATGGTGATTTTCTCTCTCCTTCATCAGCTCAACCTTAATGGTAGGTTAAGTTTCCCACATGTGAGCATTTAAAAATGGCCCAAGTGGCATTCATTATCTTGCATGTTCAGACAAATATCAGCGTTAATTCCATTACTCTCATTACTACATGGCCATGTGAAGCTCCCACGTCAATCTAATATGGCTTATTTTTTGTCATGTCAATAACGGTTAGTTTTTCAGACTCCAGATCTCAATTCTTCCTTTGGTCTTTATTTCACTTCATTGCATGAGCTAAAATCCCCAGGTGTCCGGGCATAGATCAGATCCACAAGTCATTTATATATATATACATACATCTTTTCAGGGTTTCATGCATACTAACACCCTTTTCAGGATGCACGCAAAGCAGCGGTGAAGTCTCCTAGATCCGAAAATTTTATTATATTATCGATACTGAAGATCGTCCTGCCTTGCGGGTTTCTACAATATCACCCATCAATCATGTCTGAAGCATCAACATCTTCTCCACTCGAGAGTCTGGAACTCCTCGCTACTGCTTCAACTAGGGTAAATTTTAGAAAAAAGGTTGAGAAGGCCTTGGAAAAACTTCCACTATCAATGAAGTACCTAAAGGGAGATGCTATTCTGGGATCGAAGGTCGATTCCAAGCTCCAATTTGTTACCAACACAAGTGTTGGAGTATGGGATAAGATGCAGGCCTTGGTAAAGATGATGTTCATTTAGTGCACGGCCAGAGAACCATTGGCCCTTAATGTGGCCACCTCTGGGATCCTTAAGGTTGCCTGCTTCCCCTACTCTGTGCAAGCTCCAGAGCTCATTCTCACCCTGGCAGAACACTACAACACAGCCGTCCAGGCTGTCATGCTTGATGCTCTAGTTTCGATAGGATACCCAATGCCTATGGTGTCTCTAGATGCCACAACTTTTACTTCAGGGCTGGGGATCCCCCAATTTGATGATGCAGCCATTCTCACCCAGACCCTAGCCTTGGGTGAATTTCAGAAACTCTCAGGGATGGCCCTGCAATATCTCAACACTAATTGTCTCAAACTGCCAAGGAAGGACTACATAAAGATGAAGTTGGAGATCCCCCAGACATAATTTAAGGAGAGTATATAGATGGGGATCATTGCTTTATGCAGGGTCTTTAGAGAGCCCCATGCCTGGGAATTCTCAGCATGGATGTACTATTTCTTATTCGGCATCGCCTCTAGCAAGAAAAATTTTGATTGGGCTACCATCATTGCCAATCATGTAGATGCTAAGCTCGCCCGGGTTGGTCGGTCCCACAAATTTTACATGACTTCTTATGTCTTGTGGGTACTAGTGCAGCAACGCCTTGTAACCCGGGGATAACTTACAGCAGGCAAGGTTAGGACTGGCAAGGGTCAGAATGCTCCATGGGATTATTTCCCACAATTACCATGGGAGGCCAGTTTCCCTAGTTTTTGTAGGGTAAATGATGCCTTCATTTACTACGATATTCTTACACCCACTTGAGATGTCGGGTACTGGCTCTCTAAGGAGGCAATGAATTTGGTCACCACTTATGGCCACTATTATATTCAATTTCAACAACACACCTACATTCGGGTGACTGGCTTCTCTGGAAAAATATACTTATTACCCAAACATTGTGGGGATAAGATAATTCCTTTGGAGTACTGCAGTTAAATTCTAGAGCTGCATGCCTTCTTTGCATTGAAGAAGGTTACCAATATTTCATTCTTGATAGCTTGCAGGAACTACTCTTGCAGCCTTACAACAGCAAAATAAGTAGATAACAAACTCAAGAGCCTAGGGCTAGCAGAATTCTATTTGGAGCGAAATAATTTTGATCTGCTAGACAAGATAGCTGTGACACTTCCCCGAGTAGTAGACCCCATTGAGTTTCACTTAGAAGATTTTTGGGAAGATTTCCAGGATGATTTTGAAGTCTGAAATTGACATTTTTTCTGGATGACTCAAGGGATGATGAAGCGGCTGAAGCTTTGAAAGTTCCCCAATGATTTTTCAGATACTGGGTCAATGGAGGACCTGCAGTACAAAGAAAAAGGAGTAGATAAAATGGCTCTCCCTCCGGTGGATTGGGACACCCCGAAAGGTCTGACAATTGATGATCTCACCTACAATGTAATTAAATGCAGCCATGCATATTTTCAGAAGGTGTGTCACAAAAGCACATGAAAAGTTGGCCCATTTTTGCGGGGATCAACTTTTGAGGCCAAGACTTCCTCGCAGGGTGAGGATAGAGGAAAGAGAAAAGTCAGGACTCCCCCCAGGTCCCATCCACAGTTCTTGCTGCAGAACAATTGTAGCTTCAACTGGCAGCATCCCACCAGATGAAGGAGAAATTGATCACCTGGTTGGCCACCCTAGTTATTATGGTCAGACCTATCCTCTTATCCAAATCTCCTTCACTTGCAAAGTTAATGGTCCAAGTAACAGGGACCGAAGTAGAGGAGCATGCAACTATGTTGGATGTTGGGCCCTCTTTGGTAACCAGGAGGAAAAATAAAAAGGTAATAAATCCTTAGCCAAGGATGGAAGCATAATTTGGGATGCCAGACATCCCCGATGTAATAATTATCTCTTCAGATTCTCCTAAGGCGGACAATCAACTGAAGAATCCCCTGGAGACCCCCCCTTCGCATGATGACTTTGATGACCTATTTGGGACAGATAAAGTTAAAAATTTAAAAGGGGATATTGGGAGAGCAATGGAAGAGATCACTGCCAGGAGGAAGTGATAGTCCCAACTGAAGGGGAGATCCCAGAGAAAGAAGCTACCACAGAGCAGGAAGTCCAGATAGAGGGGGAAAAGGAACAAGAACAAGTAGACATCTCTGATGTATAGGAGATAGAAGTTCTAGAGACCAAAGCAACAGAAGAGAGGCAAGTACAGAGTGAGAAACCGACATCGGCTAAGGGAACCAGGACCTATGCAAGCAATCATAACCTCAACTACCATGTGCCAGATGCCTCCACCTACCCTAAAAAGGGTAACATTCAGTGAGGTGATCTCAATGGACCAACAGGTAAATATTGGCAAGACACCTCCATCACCTCTAGAAAATACACCTACAGAGAAAAATTTCTGGGCAGATGGTGCCAAAGAACAACAACAGTAGTAGCAACAACAATAAGATGAGGGGTGAAACTATGGGAATACAGATCTTTAGTCTGATACTACTAAGGACAAGGACACTGAGGCAAAGGATATTAATGAAACAAAGGTTGATGATGCAGGTGGTCCAAAAAATATAGAAAAAGAGTTCGAAGAAACTCAAAACACTAGGGATGAACAATGGAACCCTAAAGGGGATTCACAAGATCAAACTTTGGCAGCAATGCCACCCCCACCACCATAATTGTTGGTGGATTCTAAAAAGAGAGAGGCCCTGGCAGAAATGAAAGTCCATCTCTCCTTAGTTGAGATGATGGCACAGGCACAGGGGGCCCCCAAATAGAAGAAGGCCTGGACCCTCCATTCTACTAGGGCTGGTTCGGGTGGAGATACATTCATTGTTATTGCGACGCCTCCCCCAGATAAAAAAGGAAGCAGCAATAAGTGCTGCAGAATACACGGTGATAGAAGTACCTCCGGGTAAGTGGGAAAAACAAGGAGAGTTGGACCTATTGAAGGAGGTCATCTGGGCAATAGAGGCCTGCTATGACAAGCAAGCCTAGAAGCTCAAGGAAGAGAGAGAGAGAGAGAAGAATGCAAATCTCGTTGGGATTTTGACAGAGCTTGCACAACCAATCACTACCATCTCTTCGGAAGCTTCCACATCTGGAGCACTGCTCCCCCAGGGTGACATAGATGTGCTAAGAAGTATGAAAAAGAAGGCATAGGTAGCTGACAATTGGGTGGCTGAACAAGTAGGAAAAGTACAATGTTTCCTAGTAGCTA
Source organism: Thuja plicata (assembly GCA_018584345.1). Lineage (NCBI taxonomy): Eukaryota > Viridiplantae > Streptophyta > Pinopsida > Cupressales > Cupressaceae > Thuja > Thuja plicata. Next base: position 23,578 of record MU225420.1, read on the forward strand.
CACTCCCAGACCTGTACGCAGCCAATAGCATTTTGCACTGGGCCAAAAATACCATTTTCCTCTAGGAAGGAGAGACCAATCAATACGAGGCCTAGATGGGTGAGTTGGGAGAGCTCATGAGTCTTGGAGAGGAAATTTTCACCAAGGCCTAAATTTTAGGGGAAGAGTCCTTTGACTTTATCCAAACCCAGCACTCCAGACTTGATCTCAAATTGGAGATAAGTAAGCACCTGGTAGGGGCCCTGTGGGATAAAGTTCTAGAGGTTGAGTATTCATTAAATTTATACAAAGCATTTGATACAAGGGTTTCAGGAGTCGATCCCTTTAGTACTGAGACATGTACTCTGGAGGAGTATGTTGTAGGAAAATTTGACGAGCTAATAGAGGCTCGATATTAGTCCCTAGAGGGAATGGATAGATCAAAAATGTCGCGCATATCCCGTATGGTTCTTTGAGCACATGATGCCGCAAAAATGGCCACAGAGTTCAAAGGGAACACCCCAGATCTGGGCGAGCAGGTGGAGATGGCCAGGTACCGTCGGGCCAGCCTCAAGGATATTGATGAAGATGGAGTTGCCTAGCTCCTGGAAACATTTAAGACATACAAGGGATAGTCAAAGTTCTCAGGATTTCAGAGATATACACCAGCGAGGTGCATTTTGAACATTCTTTATTCTTTAAGCGTAAGCTCTCAGATCCTAGAGTCCCAGATCCAACAGTTTTGTATTCTTTTGATGACGCGTGTCCAGGTTGCCTAGAGCCGACCGGTCATTATCAAGCAGGAAATAAGGGTGTCAGAAAGTGGGTGACCCCGGTAAGGCATGTCAGATAGAGGTTTGGAACTAACAGGTGATCTTCCCAAGGCACCACTCCAACATTAACTACCTGGTGCATCAAAGACAGTGAGCCACATTTTGCATTAATGAGGCATGTAGCCTTGAACTCCAGGAATATTGGATTTCTTCTATTCTTTCTTCGGCACTCTTCTAGAGGCTGATTCTTCCATCCTTTCTTCTTGTCTTATTTTGCTGATCTATTAGACCTCTACTCTTTCAAGGTGATTGTAAGTGGTGCGGGTAGTATAGGCCACTGGATATTGTATTTTAATGTTGATTGTATAGTTAGATTAGGGTAAACTTTAGGGAAAGTATGTGTATAAATAACAAGTTTGACCTCATTTCAAGGGTCAAAAAGATTGATGATTTTGCATTCCATACTATTAGAATTTATCATTTCATTTCTTCTAGTTGCAGAGCTCAATTCTCGGTAGTTTTTAGTAGTTCTTAGTAGATGCTCTCTTGGAGCCATTGATGTACACACGAGTGATGCTAGAAACCCATTAATGAAGAAAGAAGAGTTTTAGAAATGACGTTGTTGGTGTTATGATCTTTGAGTTAACACTCTTTTGTGTTGTATGTTTCTAATGGCCTTTGCTCTAATGTTTTATGTAGATTAATGTCCTCTTTTCCCTTGCTATTGAATATGTATGAATCGTTGGTTTTGTATATGTTCATTATTTTGTATAGTTCATTAGAGCATGGTTGATGTTTGAAATATTTAGCATAACTATAAGTAGAAGGAATGAACTCCTAACTCTAGCATATCTTTTGAAGTTTATTTGGTAAATTAATGCGTGCTTGCAGGAAACCCCGACCTACTAAAAAATTCCCCAGAGAAGACGAGCCAAAAACTAGCTATCCCCCTTAACAAAATAGTCACACACCCAACATAGCTCCCCACACTGTCGAGACCCGACACTTAGGTGCTTGAAGGCCCGGAGAATTTATTCCCCGGACAACCTTTACAGGTGAAGTTGGCTGGTAACTGGTGACAACTTACATTTGTTGATGAGACCGGTCACAAAGTCTCATCAACAATGTCGTTTTGCATGATGTTGTTTAGTCACAAAGTAAATCATTGTTTGTATAACACTCATGAGTTACGATAACTATGGTATGATAGTTATCATAACGCATATATTAATATGTGTTACAATAACTATCATACAATAGTTATCATAACCCATATGTAATCAATGTAATGCATCGACCACGGTCAATATAACATCCTTGTCGAATATAAAGAATCTAATTTACTTTATGTTAATTTAATTAAGCATATCGAATATGATAATATATATATATATATATATATATATATATATATATATATATATATAATTCAATCATATTGATGCTATTATTTAACATATCCAAGGATAGATAAGGTTTTTAAAGTCCTATAAGATCAACTTAGATTGTAATATGGCCAATAGAGCCATTAAAATGTGTAAAATGCACTAAATGTGCTAAATTTATGCAATAGTGCCTTATTGGCAAAATAAGCCTTAAGGGTCACTATGAGGTCTAGATGACCTTAGGAAGATTATTTTGGTTTGGATTAGATTTTCCAAGTCTTAGATAGGTTTCTAAGTAAATTTATTTGATGTTATGGTCGAGTTGACATTGGTAGTTGTCAACTTGATAACTTTTTAGACTTGTAATTATCTGAACAGTCGGTGTTAGACTATTCTCGATAGTTTTAGGGAGTTTTAAGTCCATTATTTGGTTGGTTGTCGAGTTTGAGGTCCTTTTAGAAGGAGATCCATGTGAGGGGATGGTGTGTGGAGAACCATAGTAATGTTCTTGGATCAATAAAGAAAAGGCATTCCTTATAATTCCTTATTCTGGCCACAAAGACACAGTCACTATGTTTGTGACTTCAAACTCATTTTATAATGTGTTTTTGACTGGGAAATGGATTATATTTATTTTTTAGTGAATTTTTATCATTTCCCTACAATTATATTAATGTTTCATTGAGTTTTGAAGGCAAACATTCAACTTGTGTATTGACTATTCCTGAATAAAAGTTTTGTAATCAGCAATGTTGATTTTGAAATCTCCATGGATAGATAGACTCTACCACCATATGTGGTTAATGTAATTGGTGGGAGGAGTCTAAAGACATGTACTATATCCTTTTATAGTGTTTATATGCAGGGCTGTATAGGATTATGGAGGAGAGACCACAATTGGAGGCTAAATGCTAAATTGAGGATGCACCGTTCAACACCAGTCATTGCGGTGAAAAAATAATCTGAAGGATGGGGGTATTTTGTGATGGATCTTGGCTATTAGGGTCTATGTGGATGTGTTAGATCCCCTGGGAGGATCAAGAGTGGGTTGTAATAGCCTAAGTGAGAAACTCCTAGCCTAGAGACCTTAGAAGTGAGCGTTTGATACCTACAAGTATAGGCAAGTGTTGGTGAGCCAAAAACTTGATAATTCATTATTTTTAGCCATGACCTAAGAATTTTTCATGGTTTGGGATCAAGGGAGCGAGTCCTTGTATAGGTTGCTTTGTAAATGGGTACAAATTAGGCCTATTTGGTTTTTGCAAAGATAGTGGATCTGGGTGTTGGTCTAAAGTAACATACCCTAGGTTTGGGATATGTTTTGTAGCATTGTAAAGGGTATCTGAAGCTATCATTAGTTTCCTTAGTGTTTTGGGAAATTTTTGGGTTAAGGACAGACTAGTGGTTGGACATGGCTACAAGGAGATTGAGTTAGCATAGACATAGAATTGTAGACGAGGTTATGTGTAGTTTAGAGAATATTTCATATAGTCTCATGATGATGTGGTTAAGAGCACATACAAAAATTCAATTGTTACTATTAGAAATTAATCTTTACTTGCATTATGTAAGAAGGTGTTTCATTTTATGTAATTTGTAATCCATTTGTTGTATTATTTAATTGGGATAAACCAAGGTATCCCTTAGATTCCTACCTAAGAGGAAATATCACAAGTGACACACACTTTATGAATGTGGCTCACATGCACATGAGAGTTACACTTCAACTCCTTCCTCCATCTTTAGATTCATTGTGTTTATCTGCAGGAAATATTTTTACTCTAATGCTCTGCACATTTTAATATGTTTGCAACTATTTTTTGTTAATCCCTTTGTTGTTTGATATGCTATCATATTCTTTCCTCGTTAGAATATCTTTGTGCGCTTTCTGTCTACCTTATCTTCCATCTATTTGCGTGAAGTTCTATAGTTGTCACGCCAATATCAGTTGCTCCTTACTGTTCATATTGTTTAACCGCCAAGTTTTTTCCATTTTATTCGAGCTCTCGCAGCTCCTTCAACATTAACTACTAAAGCTTTATGCCACTTGGAAGTTTCCTCACCTTTGGATGGAAGTCTTTAACACATACGCAGGAAGTTTCTTATCTCTACATTAACGTCTCCAATCAAAGTTTGTATTGGAAAATCTGCAATATTTAATCATTTTAAACATTGTATCATTTGTTGTTTAATAATTTAAAATTATGAATAGTTTTAGTTTATAATTTTCATTAAACTACATTATTGTTTATCATAAGTATTTAGTTCTAACTCTTTTATCTAACTTTCGATTATTCTCTGCATGTTAGTTATGTAATGCCTTTCATATCATTAATTTTTTTTCCTTTCCTTCGCTAAAACTAACTCATATCTTTGTCATTCGTTGTGCGTCTACAAGTGTTTATGTTTCTAATGCCCATTCTCTTTGTGTTTGAATCGATCTATTTCTCTAGTTGAAACATTTTTAATCTGCAGCTAAATTCTTTGGTTTAATCAATAAGTCTGTTAGCATATATCTTTGTGCTTTAAGTCTCATACGACTTATCTATTAAATAAACTACAGATGCTGCTTAGACTGTTGATTATGATCATATTTATTTTATTTTCTTTGCATTATTATCATTAAAACGGTATTTTTCCCTCCATAGCTTCTAACATTATTTATTTGTACTCCATCAAATACTGCCAGGAAACGTTATTGTAATGTTATTAATTAACGAAGAGTCAAAATTGAAACATTTTTTTCCTCCATATATCTTGCAACGTTATTGAACTGTTTTGTTATGTTATTGTCCTCCTTCATTATAACAGCATTGAAACTTATCGAAATGTTTTTTTTTTTCACTCCATTAAGGCTGCATGTTAGCTGCTTCTTTTTGCCTGCCTTTCACACTACCTGCCATAAAAATGCCCAACTCCAATAGAAATAGCACCACTCCTTGCATATGTTTCAGTCTGTGGCTGCAGAACTAATAATTAAAATGACTAATGTTCCTGTCTCTCTCTTCTCATTATGTTTTCTACTGAAAATAGTATCTATTTTAATATGTCTTTTGCCATATATTAATACGTTTCATTCAAACATCTTCACTTTATTCAGTTTTAACATTTCTGCAGGCAGCAGGCATTTGAAATCTGCACAAGCTAAAATTAGTTTTTGTTTTATTCCTTCAACATGCATTTATATATTTTAAACTCTATCTTATTCCATAGGTAGTAGACATTAAACCTTTTGAACTGCAAGTAAGTGGGCATATTTGGAAAGAGCTATTCTTAGAACCATATTTATTCCTCTTTATAGGTAACGACTTCTTTGTGGGAGATTTAATATTCTTTATTCTATTATCTCTGCTCTGGCTCTTATTCCTTATTGCAGGCCATACGTTTTTTTTATGCAAGAGAATCATAATAATTTCTTTTTTCAAATTTGCAGGCCATTTTCTATTCTAACATTTTTTTGCAGGCAATCTTTATTTTATTTGTTGCATTATTATAACCGTTTTTCTTGCAGGTTTATTGGCAAGTTTTCTCAGCTCTATATTTAGTTTATTCTATTATCCTTAGTTTATTTGGTTTTTATTTTAAATCTTTTTAGTATATCTTTTTTAATTCTCTAAGTTTAATTCTTTAATTTTAATTTTTTTTAACCAAAAAGTTTAAAGGTTAAAACATTTTTCCAGCTTAATATTTTTTAATTCCTCTTTAACTATATATCTTTTATCTCAATTCTAACCCATTTCTATTGCTATTTGGTAATTTGGTTGTAATTAAAATTTGTTTCATCACTTTAACAAAAATTTAAATTTATTTGAATATTTAAATATTTCTGGTATACTGATTTTTACTAATTGCGTTAAATTAACTCTTTGGATTCTTCTTTATATCTTGCAACTTGTATTTAATGTTATTTCAGTTAATTGTAACATGACAACATTAATGGAAAACTTTAAACTCACTAGTTCCAATTATACTGCTTGGAGGCCTCACATGGCTGACCTTCTACAATCTCGACACTTGTTGGATACTATTTTTTCACCAAACTTGAAACCGTCTTCCACTGCTCCTCAGGCTGACCAGGATGCCTGGCAGTTTAAAGATGAGGAAGCATTTGGACTACTTAGATTCTCATTACATCCAGATTTATATCACCTTATTGCCGATTGTACTGAGGCTCATCAGTCTTGGCACGTATTGGAGACCACATTTCAAACTCACCAAATCTCTACACCGCACTGTGACATTATAGATGATGTTCCTATTTTCTCCAAAGTGGATTATGAATTTCCTAACACTCACATGGTTAATATGGAGGACCAACCTCCTTCTCTAAACTCTAATCTTCCTCATTCTGATAATGGTAATATTATTGATGGTGATTATACTAGATCTACTTTTGATTATGCATCTAGTGATGA